>PVIH01027392.1:0-17026 GCA_004025045.1 Sigmodon hispidus | reverse complement strand
GGAGAGATAGCTCAGAGGTTAAGAGCACTAGCTGTTCTTCCAGAGGTCCTGAGTACAATTCCCAGCAACCACATGGTGGCTCACAACCATCTGTAATGAGATCTTGTGGCCTCTTCTGGCATGTAAGTAAACATACAGGCAGACCACTATATACATAATAAATAAATAAATCTTAAAAAAAAAAAAAAAAAAAAAAAAAGAAGAAGAGGAGAAAGGAGAAAAACAGCTTGCAAAGATCCTAACATACAAAAATGGAGCTGGAAAGATGGCTCAACAGTAATGAGCATTAGTTGTTCTTTCAAAGAGCCTAGGTAGGTTCAATCCCAGCACCTGTGTAGCCTGTCAAAAACAGTTCCTAGGGATCTCACACCCTCTTCTAGTCTCCAGGAATACTGCATGCATGCATTGTACAGATAAAATGCAAGCAAACCATCCATATGCATAAAATAATAAACTTAGGGAAAAATAGAAAAGGAGTTTAAAGTGTTAATTTGGGCATCTTTGTGGTTTTTAATAATATGTAAGGTAAGGTGTTTGAAATTACATGGTCTTTCAGAAAACACTGGCACAGGTACACTGAATCTATTCTGTGTTTTATCTGTAACACTTATAGATCCTAAGACTTTGGTCATTTCATTTCTGAGTCTTAGTTTTCTTATCTATAAAATAGGGATAATCTTGTTAATAGTTATGAAGTAATGAAATGCTGTGTGTGAAGTTTAAGAATATTATTTTATACACATGTAAAAGAGGTGCACATAACACTATATAGGATGCCAGGGTTTGAAACACTGACTATCAAGTACAAGCACATAATTGATATGGTCCTCCCAGAGTGAGCAGTTGAACATGGCTCTATAGTCCAAGTAGATGATCATGATCTCAAAATTTAAAAGGTGTTTGGGGTGTACCCACACACATTCTGATTTATTTAGTATGAGAATGTTCCCATATGCAGCCCTTTTAAGAAAATGTTCTCGAACAACTGTCCTAAGTACCAACAATTCAGAACAACATAATTAAGATCCAACAGAAAAATTTAAAAGACAAGGGAAGTTTTTGCTCTGGGTTTATCTTGTCCTGTTGTTTAGTACACCATATTTAAAAAAAAAAAAAAAAATACACCTATGAGCTGAATGAGTGCATGAATGACAAAACAAGCTAGGAGTTTTTCTTAGTATTGGTTCCTTTAAAGCAATGATAATCCTAAACAGTATGCTTTAAAAAGGAAAAAACAAACAAACAAACAAAAAAAAAAACCAGTAGTGTAGGCAGCACACAAGCACTCAGGCCCTATCAAATTCTCCACAGTGGGAACAAAGGGGTGCTGAGAGACAGCAGAGATGTCACCCACTGCTAACTTGCAAAGAGCCAGGAGTCAAACAGACACTGGTAAAAACCACAAAGCAGAGGTAGCCTGCGCACTGCCCACTGAGCCTCCTCCAGACAACTATAAAAGAAGGTCCATAAATCCTCTCACTGCAGGGCTCTTAAAACAACACTTCCCATGGAAGAAGGTCCAGGGAGATCAGATTCTGTTCCATCTGCACAAATAAGCAGTATTTTGTTCCTACTTGTAAAATAAACAAGATGATGCTGACTAAGTCTTGTAAATACTTATTTCCCAAAAAAGTCACCCCTAATTTTTTAATTCTTTATTTACTTAATATGTATTGGTGTTTTGCCTAGATGTATGTCTGTGTAATGGTATCAGATCCTCTGGAACTGGAGTTACAAACAGTTGTGAGTTGCCATGTAGGTGCTGATAATCAAACCAGGGTCCTCTGGAAGAGCAGCTAGTGCTCTCAACTTCTGAGCCATCACTCTGACCTCCTTTTCAAAGTACAATAGCTAGTATATCTGACAGAAATAGTCTATTATTTTCACTATCAAGAAAATAAGTAAACATCTGCAGTCGTTGGCCTGACCTTGGAACATCCTGATGAGTGCCCAATTCAAAAGCAAACAGAACAAAAACCATACCAAGTAAAACTGAAATGAAAATAAAGCTTGAAACAGAAACCTTATTTTTGCCTCTGAGCCTTATTTTCCACACCTATAAATTAAGCTACCATAAGGGTTATTCAAGGATTAAATAAGGCAATCCTTAAAATTAAAGTTCCTTTTTTAAAAAATCATTTTTCTAAGATTCATATGAAAAAATGAAGCCCCTACATTTCATTGGCTCTGAGATACTATCGTGTTACGCACCACTGAAAAAGGACACAATGGTTCCAGTATGATGTGGACCCATTTGAAATATGCACTGCATTCAAAAGGAACAAAAGCTTTAAAGAGTGCATTGTCGAGTATAACCTACACAGACACCATGGTCCTGATCACCCAATCCCTGGTGAGCAGAAAGGTAAGAGGAGGAGGCACCTGCTATAATATCCAAGAAGAAATGAAAAACCTTTCAAAAATAGTTTGGTTTTATTTGCCTTGTAAGCCTGACACTGATTTCAGTTGTAGAGCTAGCCCAAATCTAAAGGTATTCCTATCCTAATGATAAAAATCTTCCAAAGACACTTTAACTGCATCTCAGATTTAGTATACATAATTGGGGGGGAAGGGAAGACCTGTCTTATTAAAAACACAAGTATGGTGGTACATTCCTCAAGCATGCCACTCAGGACACTGAGGCAGGAAGACTGTGAGTCTGAGGCCAGCCTGGGTTACACCGTGGTATCTTGTCCCTAAAACAACAAAAGTAGGTTTCAGTTCAGAAGCCTAGGGTAGGGCCTAGGAACCCTAATACTGATGCTGATGTATTGGTCCACACTAACTTTGTTATATTATTATGAGACTTTCTTGAATGCTAATTATCCCTGTTATATAGATGAAGAATCCAGGTGAGACTCAAACCTCTGGCTTCTACATTTAATACAATAGCCCAAGTTTCATCTCCTCCCCCCCCCCCCCCCAAAAAAAAATCAATTATAGTGTATATGAGCCTCCCAAGCCAAATGGTTGTGACCAGATGACAGGTATGCATTCTCCATGTCAGAGAGCAGGAGTCTGACAAAACATGGGAGACCTTCCAACATCTCTGTAGAGTTAGAGTAGTTGTCACTAATCCGTCTTTGCAGTGGAAAACTAAATGGAGCTCTCATGTTCTTAACACCTAGACTTCAACCTATTTGAAGAAAATCAGATCAACAACAGTAGTAGGCAATGTCACCTACAAACTTTCAAAATGAGTGACTCCTGTAATTTTATAACTACTTATGAACCCAGGAAATGGGGAGGGAAATACCGTATTCCAGAAACAAATAAAAGCTAAAAAAGGAATAAGACTTGACTTGTAGATTCACGTTTTTCTCATTATTCTAATATCTGAGGCCCTAAAAATTGGGGATACAAATGTTTTATGCTAGCTAGCATCCACTAAGTGTGAGAACAATGCAGTTCTCAAACTAAGTTAGGTTGTTTTGACTGTTTGTTTGTGGTATGTTCTGTGTAGACCAGGCTGGTCCCTTAAACCCCCAGGAACCTTTGGCTTTGCTCTAGTATGCAGCACCATGGCCTGCCAAAACCTACTAAATTAAGACCTTTTACAACAACAAAGCCAACTCAAGTAAGGGAAAGGGAGGCAAAGAGCTAAACCCTTTTATTGGAGCTGTGATAAAGAACTCTCATGACAATGGAAAACTACTGCACAGTTAAGACCGCTCTCCTTGTGAGCCACCTTCACTTCAAAAGTTAGCATCTTGACTGCCAGCTGACACATCTATGAAGGACTTCTATATCTCACTATGCCCCAAATGATCCTGTTCACCCAGCTAGTACTAGCCAACCCCAACCCCACCCACCCCTAGCTACTCTAACCAGGAGCTAAGGACACAATTCTCCTAGATTAGGATGGCCTATTGTCCTTGCTCTCCAAACTTAAGACTGAATAACTTTCTTTGCTTGGTTTTTTTTTTTGTTTTTGTTTTTTTTTCTAAAAAAAAGGACACCCCCCCCCCTTTTTCATGAGAACTAGGTTTCCTATGAGCACAGTTTTCTCTAGGTATCATCCTAAGCAACAGCAGAGTAAACCCAGGTTAGGGAAAGCATCAACAGACTGCAACACCAATGCTGACACTAGCCATTTTCTGGTTAGCAGACCTTTATCTGCTGGAAGATGGCACCTGCCAACACCTTGGCTTGATATCCATCAGTCTTCTTCTACCAATCTACTGATGGCACAAAAGGCAAAATATTGGATAACATTTTATTCCCTACAGCCTAAGGAATATTCTTTATTCCTAAGAAAGAAGAACATAGATTTGCAGTTATTATCTTGAATGTATGTCTCAGAAGTTAAGAAAATTATCTATCTATGCTAAGAGTCTTATCTCCTGAGGACTATAGTATTCAATTGAAGGTGGAACAGTTATTAGATCTCCTCTGGTCTGAGACTTAATTTCATATAGTCACTACAAAAGAGATAAAAATCATCAATTTCCAAAAAAAACGATTAAGAATAAGGCCCTACTTTACAATTCACAGATAGGCTTTATCATAAAAACTGTCTTTAAAATGCTTCTATTAGGGGCTGGAGAGATGGCTCATTGGTTAAGAGCACTGACTGCTCTGCCGAAGGTCCCAAGTTCAATTCCCAACACCCACATGGCAGCTCACAACTTTCTGTAGCTCCAGTTCCAGGGGACCCAACACCCTCATACAGAATATATACAGGCAAAACACCAATGTACATTAAATAAATAAATCTAATTCTAATAGTAATAATTCCATTCCACTGTTTAATCTAATTTTAATTCAAGTGATTTTTTTTTCTCCCGCCTACAAACTTCACAGCAATCTAGATATGTGTGTGTACCTGTGACTAATGTTCACAAACCAGAAACTGGTCAGAGAATTGTTATCACTTATCAGTGAATCACAGCAGCAAGTAATTCAAAGTAGCAGGCTGTGTTTAAAAGGCAGCACTTTCTCAAAGAAATCTTAGAGGTTAAGGTATAAAGGAAGTAAGGAAGGTACTGAACAGAGCTCCAGTCTTCTCTTGAGAAGATAGGCAAATGAGCATTTGACTGGATCCCATTCCTCATATCCAAAGTGTAGGTCTTGTAAATCCCCCAAAAGAGACCCTTGAGAAGGAATACAGAAGCAGTTTCCTATCTGATTCATAAGTCACTATGTCTGGACCAAAGATCCAGAAGCATTCAGGTCAGCGTAGAAAAGGTGAGTACTCAGAATTTACTTGACATACAGAATGGGCTACCGAACACCAACTACTGATATTCTAGAGTTTCAGGTGACAGAAGGGAAACAGGACCAGCACAGAAAAGTACTCTAGATAACAAATGCAACATACATATATATATATATCACAAATATAAATGAAACCAAAATCGTGATATGGGGGGAAAGGGTATCTCAAACATTTGCCACCAACCAGGTAGTATTAGACCATAATAACTTTCTAAGAAAAGGACTAAAAAGAAACAAAGCAAGTCAGGAGGTAAAGAAGAAAGGCAGATTCAGGAGTCTCTAGTGATCTTAGCCACAGCATATAACATCAGCCAAGTGCAAAAGTGAGGAAAATTCAAGTAGATATATGTCTTAAGATTCTTTAATCTACAAAACAAGGCTGATTAAATATAGATAATGTGCTCTAAGAAAGCAATCAAAAACCTTCAGAAAGTTAATAGGAGGGGCAGGAAGCACAGGCCATTCAGCCAGGACAAGTTGGGTTAGTGGCAATGAATTAAAAAAAAAAAAAAAAAAAAAAGCAAATAAATTTCAAACTCCCTCAACAAGATAGGCATAGGAAACAAAGTTGCTCAAGAAAGGCCTCCATAAAATTTAAATCTAGCCTGTAAAATAGAATGCCTTGTCCTTTTTAAGGTTCTTGGGTAGCAATCAATCATTTTCTCTCCGACAAGTACCTCCTGTGGACACTCAACTTTCACTTTCTTTGTAAAGTCCTTTCCTGCTTTTGGTTGTAATGAAGACTGTTTCTCATAGAGCACCTCACTGAGACTCTGACTTTAGCTCTTCTCTCACCTAACATGTTCCCTGTCCCTGGAGTGGGGAGAAACATTACTTTTCCATCTTGGAAGTGTAGTTTACCTCTCCTGATGTGCTTGCCTCTGTGCTACAATGGAAGTGCTTTAAAACACCCTATAATGAATGCTGTGAGTACCTAGGCACATTTTTCTTTGAGGGAAGGGGAAGAAAGAGATAGGAACAAGTTCCTCAAGCCAACTTACAAATCCTCCTTTTCTTAGACAGGAATCGCCCGGGGATGAGCTCAACACATATTCCACCATGCTAACGCCTAGTCCCCCACTCTCCGATCGTGGGGACAGTACAGAATTGACCTCACTGTTCACATGGAAACTCTGACCAGGTCTTCTCTGCACCATGATTGGCTGGGAAACTGAATGATCTACAAAAAAGATACACAAGTATGACACAGTGCAGCCAGAGGCCCAAATAAATTATGAATGATGTCTCGTGGGTAAAGCAATGTCTGGGAATCAGGAGACCTGCCACGGTCGACTGAGCCAAGGTTTCCTATTGAGTCTTTCAGTAAGCACAGATATTCTACATAAGCTAAGGACACAGAACACACCCTATCTCTATCTAGGATAGCAGAGGAGTACAGTAGTTCACATAGCTGGGTAGGTAAGTCAACAATCATCTCTTTCAAGTTGCAAATTTTCTTTAGTTTACTGGCAACAACAAATCTTTCTGAGGACTCCATTTTGCACTGTCCTCAACACAGCTTGTCCAGTGCTGGGTTTTCTACCTTCCCCTCCCTACAAGCTGTGGCTTTATCTGCTATTGCTGTTTCTGCTTCTATCTCTCCCAGCCCTCTTCAGGGGAAGTCTATCACAAGAATGTCTGTGCCTGGTGACTTCATTCGGCCCCACAAACATTTAAAAACTACTATCCCATATATGGCACAGAGCATGAAGGGGAGAAGGGGGAGAGAATCACAAAGTTCAAAGACTTGAATTTTCCAATTCCAGGCAAGCTGACAGCAGCACAAAGTGAAAACTCCAAGCTAAAATTATGCTCATTTCAAATGAGTCCATTCTTCTGTGACTAGCACTTCAGAAAATATTGAAGATTTGATTTTGTGTTAATTATTTTAATATATTACATCATCTAAGCTACTTAGTGGCAATTATACTACTGGACAGAACATTTGCTTGGAGTGCTTCTGCCACTGATGTGAAACTCATGACTTGCCAAGTGCTGAGGAGGGGAGCTCTAAGACAGGCATAAATCACAGTAGAGATGCTAGAGCTAGATTACCTGATGTTCCCCAGGCACTGTCTCGCCATTGATCACCCAGGAATATTCCTTTTGGTCCATCTTTGCTGGATTCATCTGTTTCCCAAAACTTTTTACCTGGCAAGAGCTGCTGCAAATTAAAAATAATAGATGCTTTTAAAGAATTCATAAAGAATGAAAGTACAGCAGTCAACACTTTCTTTAGACAAGGGTACTGAAGATGCTCATGGGCTCTGAAGGTCTCAATCAAAGTATTTGGGCTACACAGCTGTGATCAGAGCACTATTCTTATTTGGTAAAAGACACAGAAAGGCCTAAAGCAAGGAGACACTAATCACAAATATCTAGAATCATTCAGTTAGTCTACATGAAGATTTTTGGGGAGGAGGTAAGAGTACACACCTTGCCTTATATTAGCTAACTGCTTGCTAAGGTGGCTCTAACAACAAAAGACTACACCTACAACTGCTGTTAACATACTGTCTGCATATGCACTGTCTAACCATGTAAAGTTATTCAAGCAAGAGCACAAACCCAGCTCTGAACCCCAGCTACAGAATGCTAGATATAACTTCTATTAACCAACACTTCCCTACCACATCAACCTGTTCTAAGATTTAATTAAGAGAGAAAAGGTCATTCATCTACTTCCAGAAAGAAAATCAAATTTCTTAACCTCTCAGGTTTAATACTTGACAGTACCAATAAAGTAACTTCAATCAAAGAATCAGTGCTCATAGTCACATAGGAAAATTACTTAAGACTGCTCTCATCTTAGGTCTGGTAGCTTTACTTAATAAACTCTTACTTCTAATTATGTTTTCTTTTCAATTGCCCTTCCTCAGATAGGACACCAAAAAGCTTCAGATAACATGTAATCACCATTTCTAAGGATAAAAGGGCATTATCTGAAGAGCTGATTTATGCAACATCAGAAATGAAATGCTCACTTTCAAAAATAAAGCACCAGAAAACAAAGCCTAAGAGCTCTGCTCTCCTCCTGGACAGGTTGAACTTTCCAACTTATTAACTACACCTGAGCATAATAAAGAAAACGAAGCTGTCCACAAAACACTGACCCCAGTTTTCTGGCCTCACTTCTGCATCAGCACAACGTTAACCCAGCCTCAAAAAGGTCCATTAATCTGTTGCACAGGCATAGGTTACTACAGGAACCCAAGCAGTTTGCCACCCTTTCAAACAAAAAGAACCCTAACAAAAAGATTTCTGGCCTGGTGTTTAACTGTTCAAATGCTAAGCAGTCTCAAAGATGGGCAATTAAATTACAAGCATCAGTCAATTCTTCACTGGTGCTTTTTTGGCCTGTTAACTGGAGTTGGTTGGGAGAGGAAGAGAAAAAATTAGAGGGAGAAGTAGGTGTCCAGATAAAGCTAAGTAGCAGCCAGGAATCCCTGGACTAAACAAGCCTGATGTGCCCTGGAATTACTAATAAACTGCCGTCGCCGCCGGCCCCCCTTCCCCACCTCTTTTTCTGCCGCCAAACCCATTTATCAGAGGCTGTGCTAACCAAAATATCAACAAGTACCAAACAGCTTCTTGGGAAATGTCTTCAGTGGCATCAGGCACAAGCTAAATTATACTCAAATTCCAAGACACTAAAAATTATTAACTATACAAGGGACAACTCTGAAGAATTCCTGCTTTCACCTTCTATTTCTCCTTTTAATCTTGTAAATGGCCTATCCAAAGAGCCCATAGACTTCCTAACTGGCTATATCCCTTTCATCACTCCCACCTTTAAGTCAGACAAAAGTTCTCACTTAGTTTGAAATCAAACAAGAGTCCCAATTTAATATACACGTTCTTTGTATACTAAAAGAAGCAAGAATAGCAGCACAAGAGGCCACATCTATGTTGGTTAATCTTATGCTCTGTGAAATGATGGAAAGAACAAAACACTCCTATGCTGCCCTTTATTTTCCATCTTAATCCTTCTCCATATATACTCAAGAACAGCCTTGACAAGTACCAGGCTCAACATATAATCAGTCTTGCTATGATTTATCAAGTTGGTAACTAAAAGCAGCTCAAGGTATCAAGGGAGACTTGTGGAATTCTGACATTGTTGTTTACCATTGTCTACTAGGCTGCCACACATGAAAGCAAGTACAGGTAAACAGCAAAGCGTTTCAGCTCTTAAAAGGGAAACAGTACAGTAAGCACAAGGGCTGGTGAGATGGCTCAGAGAGGAAAGGTGCTTGCTTCCAAAGCTGATGGCTTGAGTTCAGTCCCTGGAACCCACAGGAAGAGAACCAACTCCACATGCTGTCCTCTACATACAACCATGGCACACACTGACATACACATATGCACATAAATAAATCAATAATGAAACAAATGTAAAAGAAATTAAGTTTACTTCCTATTAACAGATGCAAGCCACAAGGTTCAACGGGATACACATCAAAAATTTGTTCCTAGCTCATGGAGTTCAGTTCATCAGTTCTCCTACTACTAAAAATAAAAACAAATACTAAATAAATGTTATAGATAATCCCCACAGTACTAGAGCTTCACATACAGTTATGAGGTGGAGATCAATTGACTATTATCAGTGAAAACAGCAGACACTATTTGGGCAAGTTCCCAAGAGATACAGAGAAAGGTGGAGGGAGAACAAGAGTGCAGCATCCTGATTAGGGCCAGCCAGGGTAGAAAGGGTGAGTTGCATGGGTACTCAGCAAAGCAATCCCTGAAGCAAGGGATCTGAGCAAAGTTAAAAGCAAGCTTAGATAAACCCTTTAATATCTCTAAGTTCTACACAGAACCTAGCATGTCTCCCTTTACTGTCTGTAAAATCTACTGTCCATATTCAATTTTAGTAAGAAGAAGAGCTGACCTAGTCCTGCTGTACTGTAAAAGATGTGAGGTCACAAAAGTCTATAGTGCCCTTCACCACCTCTATTTCCTCCTCCCACCACTGCCCAGCTTGCTTTTAGACAGCTGCTATGCTGTGACCCACGCCAGAGAGCTGGCCCAATTGGCAAGAAACCAAAGAGAGATCTCTACCCAACAATTCACTAGGGACTGAAGAGTCCATGAAGACCAGGACCCTGACATCAACTGCATGAATTAGCCCCTCCACAGATCTCAGACAGCTTCAATTCTTTTTCTTTCTTCTGAGAGACAGAGTTTCACTCTGTACAGCCCTGGCTCTCGTGGAACTCTACGTAGACTACTACCAGGCTGGTCTCAGATCACAAGAGATCTGCCTGCCTCTGCCTGAGTGCTGGGATTAAAATCCTGCACCACCATCACCAGGCAAGATCTGACAATTCTAAAAGAAGGTGATGGAAATTAGGAATTGGTCTAATAAAAGCCAAGGAAACAGATGCAGTCAGACTATTAACCCAGTTGGCATGTTGAAAAGAGCAGATGATACACAAGCCTGCACATATGAAAGTCAGCTTGAGTAAATACTGTAATCATGAGCTCAACAACTTCTCTGGCTCCAATGCTAAAAACAAGCACCTTCTCAGGAGAACTGACTTCCTGAGTAAAACACAGTGATCACTGACCACAAAGACCCTGCCCACTGAGAGCTACCATTTCTCCTCAGAAACTGATTGACTGCAACTAGGCTTTTATACACTAGTCTCTTGTGGTTCTAGTTAGCATGAAATCAATGTCAAAATCAAATTCCTCTAAATGAGCAATAAAAGCCCACTTTAAGATCTACAAACCAGCTGGGCAGGTGGTGGTGGCACAAGCCTTTAATCCCAGCACTCTGGAGAACAGAGGCAGGCAGATCTCTGACAGCCAGAGCTACACAAAAATACCCTGTCTCAGAAAAAGGGAAGGAAGGAAGGAAGGAAGGAAGGAAGGAAGGAAGGAAGGAAGGAAAAGAAAGAGAGAGAGGGGGGGGGGAGGATTTCACCAATCCAGGGCTCCTCAATGTACTCAGCCCTCGGGCAAACTAGCCTACTTCTGCAGAAGCCACGCCAATATTATTATCTGCCATGGGAAGCATCCATAAGGTTCTCTAAGAGCCAGAACAGCAAGTGAGGACTCCTTCTGCTACCCTTCACTCTACCTACCTGCCTCTCTCTTCCTCCCCACCACTCTCTCCTCTCAACACACTACTCCTAGTAAAATTTGGCTTCTAAGACACACACGGATATTTTCAAACTCACAGGCATGATCTGGTCTCATGTTACCTGACTACTCAAATTTCCAAGCCTAGTTTAACTTGGAATGACTAAAACATTTAATCACTTGGTAAGATTAAAAAAAAAAAAAAAAAAAAGAATTCTTTAAGTCTCTTTGTATCAATTCTCATTGCTCTCATTACATTAAGTCAAGAAAAGGCCTTCTGAGACTGAAAGATGAACTATGATGGTAACTACAGTAATTCATGAGACCATGAAAACAAAAAAGCGTTTCCAGAAATCCCTTCTCAAAATCTTATCACTATCATATCAGATACAGCTATTCCCTCCATATCAGATTATTGTGAAGGCAAAGGAGACAACACAGAAAGATTCACAAATGCCACGACCTACACTGATACTAACTCATTATTTTGTTTATTAGTTTGTTGAGGAGGGGGTTATATGGTGTTGGTGATTTGTGTGTTTTGGGGAAACAGGGGTCTAGACAGTTACTCTGTCTAACAGCCTTGGCTGTCCTGAACAAGCTGGTCTGTAACGCAGAGATCCACCTGCTTCTAACTCCCCAATGCTGGGAATTAAAGGAGTGCACCACCATACCTACCTAGCTTTTTTTTTAATTAAAGTTTTATTCAAATGGGGGCGGGACATAAAGTCAACCTGGGCTATAGAGTGAGCCAGTGTCTCAGAAAATGAAGAAATATAAAAATAATCGATTATTCACAAAACTTTAAAATAAAGACTGAGTCATTCATTAACTGTTACCACAATTCTTCCAAGAGTTCTGGGGCAGGGCGGGGCAGGGTGAGGAGAGGAGAGTGGTCTGAATCAGACTGAATAAAGGACCATTTGAATTCCCAAGAATGTATCTGAATGACAACAAAAAAATAAACAGCCTCTCTAATCTTCTATGGCAGTGAATATGCCTATAATCCTAGCATCCCAAGACTAGAATCACAAGCCTGGGTTACAAACAAGATCCTTTCTCAATATACATACACTTTCTCTCCCACCCTCTCCTCCTCTAAAATTCTAAAGAAAAAGATTGCTTCTCCTTGTGCATTGTTCCCTTTTGAATCAAGATTCCAAGATGGACCTATAAAATAGATCAGCGGGTAAAGTCACTTGCCCAGTGGCCTGGGGTTAATCTCCACTTACTGTGGAATAAGTTGGCTAAGTGCCCCTCAAACTGTTCTCCAACCTCTATATACCTAACTACACACATATAAAATTATTTTTTAGCATAAGAAAAATACCAGTTATAATGGCACACATCTGTAATCCCGGCCCTTGGGAGGCAGAAGCAGAGGGAATATGAGTTTGAGGATAGCCTGTGCTATTACATAGTAAGACCCGGTCTTTAAAATAAAGATAACAAAATAACACAATCAGTGCTTACTGATGTAACAAGAGTATGAATTCCTTGTTGAATTAGTAGGGCAGCAAGACAACTCAACAAATAAAGGTACATGTCACAAAGCCTGATCACCTAAATTCAACCTGAGACAGACCCAGAGTGGAAGGAGAAAGCTGACCCCTTCAAGTTGTATTCTGCCCTATAAACATGCACAGTGATGAAGAAGTGCATGCTCATGTGTATGCACACACACATACATTTCAACATTTTTAAATATCCTTCACACTCTACAGCTCATAGTTTAATAAATAAAGCCTGATATTAAGTGATCTGGAATTCACTACAAATAAACCATTTTCTTTTAAGCAGGCAAAATTTGCTTCAACATGAATTCAAATGTCAAAGTTGGTGGTAATTTGGATTATACTGTATTATTTAACATAATTTTGATGCCTAAAGTTGTAGCTAAATTCACAAATGATACCTTAAATACAGAGCAGTAAGAATCATCACTGGCTTCATCATAAAACCAATTACTGTACTAAAATAAGCATACAACAGGGCTGAGGTTGGTTGCTGGTATGTTTTCCAAGCCTGCAAAGTCCTGAAATTTAATGCCAGTGATACATGAACCCAAGCTCGGTATGGGAAAGAAGAGTTGAATTGTTTTTAAGATTTATTTATTTACTATGTATACAATGTTCGGCCTGCGTGTATGCCTTCAGGTCAGAAATGGGCACCAGATCGCATTACAGCCGGTTTTGAGGCAACATGTGGTTGCTAGGAATTGAACTCAGGACCTCTGGAAGATCAATCAGTGCTCTTACTTAACCTCTGAGCTATCTCTCCAGCCCCAAGAAGAAATGTTTAAAAATATTTTTATTAATATTAATCATCGTGTAAGAAAGAGAAAATGTTTGCTGTGTTTTGCACACAATGACTAGAAGAGCTTCCCTGGCACTGGATCAAAGGCAGCTCCAGAATAGCACTAATACCCTAAAATTTAACAATTTCGTGTTGCCCTGGGTTATAAGGCACTTCTGATGAGCAGGGTTAGTGCCATTCAACAGCAGTAATACTACAGTGAAACCCACTCATCACTTAGCCGGCCAAGATAAAGTCATTGAGTCTTTACTTCTGAATCTAAAAAAAACCTAAGGCTATGGAAAAAATAAGTTTTACCAGAAGCAAATGCATGTATGTAATCCCAGCATCCAGGATGCTGACTCTGGAGTGCAAGGCCAGCCTGTGTTCAACAGCAAGAAATTCAGTTTGTTTTTTTTTTTTAAAAAAAAAAAAAAAAACACTTTTATTTATTTATTTGCCTTGGTGTTTGCCTGGAACTGGAACTACAGACAGTTGTTAGCTGCCATGTGGGTGCTGGGAATCGAACCCGGGTCCTCTGGAAGAGCAGCCGGTGCTCTTAACCACTGAGCCATCTCTCCAGCCCCAAGAAATTCAGTTTTAGTGGGTTCTTTTTGTTGATTTGTGGTATATAACTCAATAAAAAATAGCCTGAAATATCAGAGAACAAAGGAAAGCCATGAAGGTCGGGGAGTGGTGACTCATACCTTTAATCCCAGCAATTGGGTGGGAGGCAGAGATCCTCTGAATCTCTTTGAGTTCAAGGCCAAATAGAGCAAGCATCACCTTTAATCCTAGCTCTAAGAATATGAATAAGGAAGTGAAATAACTGGACAGGGAAAGAAATATAAGGCAGGAGAAGGCAAAAATTCTTCCCTTTTGCCTGCACCCCCATTTAGTCTGAGGATTCATAAAGATAGGATCTTGCCCATTCCATCTAAGATTTCATAGAGGTTGAGTCTCTTATTAGTATTCTGCAGTGAACCATGAGGGTACCTAACTTCAACCTTTGAAGTCTCCAAAACAAAAGGGGCGCCACAACGATGATTCATATGGACTATGTATGACACCACTAGGCTGACAAACACCAGCCAGAGACCAATTTTGAACTCTGCAAACTGCTCAGGACAATTTCAAGATGGTTATCTGAAAAGAACTGGGAATTTCTGGTGGGACAGAAACTTCTGACTACAGCGATGGGGTGGGGGCGCCACCAGGGTTTCTCTGTCTTGGAATTCACTCTGTAGACAAGCTGGTCCCAATCTCAGAGATCTGCCTGCCTATGCCTCCAATTCACCTGCACCTACATGATTCACACACGATGAAATAGTAACTGAAGAACTCTTCACATGAGGTGAGAGGATAGTACACAGTACCTCAGGTGTGAGGCCCTAAGGAAGGATTTTACCCTGTAAGATCCTGCTCAGCTTTCCCACTGCTCTTCTTCCTCCATTTATTTACTATGACTCAGAGTAAGAGTCAGAACTTGTGCATTCTAGGCAAGGCCCCTACCCAGGAGTTACATACATCCCTAGCCCTCAGAATGGCTTGGGTTTTTGTTTTTTTTTGGGGGGGAGGGGGGAGGCTGTAATTTCTTTCTTTTTCCTCTATTCACTTTATGTGGATGTTTTGCATGTGTGCCATGTGAGTGCCAGTGCCTTCAGAGGTCATCAGATCTTCTGGAAATGGACTTATGAATGCTTGTGAACCACTATGTGAGTACTTGAAATCAATCATGTGTTCTTAACCACTGAGTCATCTTTCTTAAGTTTTTAATTACAAATTAGGAATCAAGATCTATTATAATGAGCAAGAATGCAATCACTGAAGCAAATTTATTGTTGAAGTTGTTTTAACTGGGACTCTATTCTGTATAGTCAACTGCGGCACAAGAGGCAGATGTAGAGAGCTAGTGTTTCATCCATCTAGAAGGAATTAAGGTGCCCTAACGATCCACCATAAACTGCTAAGGAACCAAGAAGTATAATTTGTGGAGGTGGTTGGAGATATGAAGAACTGATGGATGCCCTTTAGTCAGCTGTAGGCTGGCTCATGACAATCCCTACACTTTTGACACACAACCATTAGGAGCAACTTGTCCTGAAACAGTCTACAAAAAAAAAAAAAAAAAAAAAAAAAAAAAAAAAAAAAAAAAAAAAAAAAAAAATGCTTTCATGAAGTAAGCCCTTCAAGGACACTGAGTCACAATGAAAGCAGCACTTCACAGGTCCTGTCATTTGTGATGCATTGACCTGAGGAAAATGACCACTCACCTCTCTCTACTAAGCATTCCTGAGTCCACTAAAGCTTTCTTTACAAGCTCCCATTTCAAGCTACTCACACAACAAAGAAAACTTCTTGACACTTGACAAACTGATAACCATTCCAGAAAAATGACAGGAAGAAACACACAATAAAATAGAACTATGCTCAAGTCCCATGCTTTTATTCATGCATAAATGATATGACTGGTTTGTTCCAACCATATTCTTATTTAAATGGACCTATATGTAAGAAACAAACAAGCCTCCCTGCCCCCAGAAAAACTACACAATCATTCCTGTCCTGATGGCCTTCCCCAGACCCTTTAGCACCAAGTTCAGAAATAAGGCAGTGCAAACACTATTCCAAACCAACATCCTCTAGATCCTGAAATTCCGAACAAATAGCTAAGGAGTGGGCATACCCACCATCAGTCAGCCTCGAGTACTTCCATCACTCAAGGGAAAACAACACAATGCCAGACAGGAGTGTCCTTCCCATACACTCTAAGAAATGACTTCTTCAAAAGTCATTTAGCTAGTATTTATACAGAGAATAGAGAAAGTACAGAAAAGACTTCCTCTAAGTGTCCCCCCATGAGAACCACACCAAAATACATTGAAATATGTTTGATGTTCTATGGTTCCCTATAGCAAAATTAAGAGAAAGATTTGCTACACACCACACCCTTAATCACAGCACTTGGAAGGCAAAGGCAGGCAGAGCTCTATGAGTTCCCATCAGCCACAGCTACACAGTGAGACCCTGTCTCAAAATAAAATTTTAAAAAATTTTAATCCGGGGCTGGAGAGATGGCTCAGCGGTTAAGAGCACCGTCTGCTCTTCCAGAGGACCTGGGTTCGTTTCCCAGCACCCACATGGCAGCTAACAACTGTCTGTAGTTCCAGTTCCAGGCAAAATAAAAAGTTTAAAAAAAAAAACAAAAAACAAAAAACAAAAAACCAGAGGTCGTCTCACCACAGGAATAGGGTAGCAAACACATGGCAGACATTATCTCATCACAGAAACACTGAAAAGGAAGCACTATTAGCCCTGTTTTTACAAGTAAAACAGTACAGAAGTTAGGAGGAGCCCAAGGCCATCATCCAGCTAGGAAGGAGCAGAGATCTCAAGCTACTATTCTGAAACCAAGCCTGGTCCC
>PVIH01027391.1:0-17030 GCA_004025045.1 Sigmodon hispidus | reverse complement strand
AGGGGGAAGAGACCTTGAATAAGGATATACAGGGATGGAAAAAAAAAATTCAGAGGGAAAGATGAACACAAAGAAAATATAGGTGTAGCAATCTTATTTGTATTTCTTCCCTTGATAAGCCATGCTTATCATTCTTATCCTCTGTATAGTTATTGTTAACTCTTCCACATTTTAAATTGTTTTTACTGTGTTTTTTTTTGATAAATACAAAATAAAGAAGGAAAAAAAAAGAAATAATTTTTTAACCTAAAGGCTTCACATGGCCTTTCCCTTATAAGGGAGCAGGTGGATGTTGCTTTACATAGCCATGCCTGATCATTAGTATGGATGAAAGGAGTGTGCCCAGGTAGCATGCAATGGGATTATGTGGCCATGCCTGGCCATGTATATGAATGCCATCTGTACATGGTGTGTTCTGGTGCTACCATGTATGAGGAATCCTTCCACACATGACATATGATAATCAAAACACTAAACATACATAAACAGAAAGAATATTATAAACTATAAAGTAAAAAGGCCAGAAACACATAAAGAAAGACCTGTTAGTATTATATCCAATTTCTCAAAGGAGACTCTAAGAGTTAGAAGGGTCTGGATAGATGTATTATAGACTCTAAGAGACCATAAATGTCAGCCCAGACTACTATACCCAGCAAAACTTTTAATCACTATAAATGGAGAAAATAAGATATTTCTGAACAAAGTCAAATTTAAACAATATTTATCCATGAATCCAGCACCTCAGAAGCAACTGGACAAAAATGTCCTACCTAAGGATATTAACTATATCCAGAAAAACAAGTTAACAGAGTAACAGTCTCATACAAGAAAAACAAAAAGAAGATAAACACACCACCACCAGCACCACTGCCACCACCACTACTACTACTGTTACTACTACTATTACTACATTACCACCAATAGTAATAAAATAAAGAAATAAGCAACCACTGGTTATTAATATCTCTCAATAACAATGTACTCAATTCCCCAATAAAAAGACACAGAATAACAGAATGAATACAAAACATGATCCAACCTTCTGTTGCATAAAAGAAACACCTCAAAACCAAAGATAGACATTACATCAGAGTAACATATTAGAATAAGATTTTTCAAGCAAACAGACCTAAGAGGGAAGCAAGTGTAGCTCTTCTAATGTCTAACAAAATAGATTTCTAATCAAAATTAATCTAAAGTAATGGAGGACATTTTGTATTCATCAAAAGAAAAATCCACCATAAGAACATCTTAATTCTTAATACCTATGTCTTAAACACAAGGGCACCCTAATTTGTAAAAGAAATATTGCTAAATCTTAAATCACACATCAAACTTTAATCACAAAATGTGAGATACTTCAATAGTCCATTTTACCAGAAGATAGCTCATCCAGACAGAAACTAAATAGTGCTAAGATATATAATGACTCAAATTGAACTTAGAAATATCTATAGAACACAAAAGAATTATCTTCTTAGCACCTCACAGAACATACCTGAAAATTGATTATATGATTGGTCACAAAGGAAGTCTTAACAGATTCAAGAAAACTGAAACATTCCTTGTACCTTATCTAATCTTAATTGATGAACTGAATTTCAACAACAGCAATAATAGAAAGCCTACAATATCGTAAAAATGTATCAACTCTCTTCTGAAGCACTATGGATCAAACAAGAAATAAATAAAGAAATTAAAGACTTTAAAATTCAATGAAAAATAATGGACAACATATCTTAACTTAGGGAATACTATGAAAACTTTGTGATGTGGGATATCTTTCTGTATGCTGTGAGTTACCATTGGATAATAAAGGAACTTTTGGTCTATGATGAAGCAGATTATAGATAGGCTGGAAATCCAAGCACATATAAAGGAGAAGGAGGGCAGCAGAGTCAGACAGAGAAGCAGCAATCTGCCACAGAAAGAGTACAATATAAAAGTACAAGTAAGCCACAAGCCACATGGCAAACATAGACTTGTAGAAATCGGTTAAATTAAGATGTAAGAGCTAGTTAGTCATAAACCTGAGCCATAGACTGACTATTGTAAATGGTTCTGGCCCAAAGGTTTTGTCTCACTCTTGGCCTTGCTTTGCCTCAAATAATCACTCACAGGTATATATTATTTTTATGCTGATTGACCTAGGACCCAGGCATATAACTTGCTAGCTCCTTCATCTGAACTCAACCCATTTTGTTCAGCCATGTGGCTTGGTATCTTTTGTCATAGCAGTATTTCAGCTTCTTTCCTCTGTGTCTGCTGCAGTCTTCATGTCTGTGGTGGCTTTCTCTGATGGCTCTCTGGCATCTGTCTGGTGCCTATCTTCTCTGAGATGTTCCTGGGTTTCCTAACCTGGTTACCCCACCCACACTTTCTGTCTGCCTTTGGCCGATCAGTTTTTTATTAAACCCATAGGCAGGACAAGTATTTACAGCATTACCAGCATAATCCCACTACAATAGGCCAAAAGTTTATAATTAATGTAAGTGACTGAGTCATTATATGGGGCTAAGTGTTTGTGAGACTGCAGGCATGAACCTAGGGCCAAAGGGGCCAGAAACTTTTGGCTACAAAATCATTTCAATGTGGAGTGTATACATCCACATAAAGCCTGAGAAAGCTTAAACAGTGTTCTAGAACACCAAAATGCAGTCAAAAGAACTTCCTAGTTTGTCTCTCAAGTGCACCATGGTACACAGTGGCTAGAAAATGGCAGGTTTGCAGCATGCAGCTTAAGCTGCAACATGGAATATTCTCAAAGTCTCACAAGAGTTTTGGTACAAGGACAAGCTGCATATGATAGAATTAAAGTTACTGCTCATACAGTCAAAAAGGGAATACAGTCAAGCATGGATTCTTAGTAGCAGCATTTTGCCTGAAGCACTCTATTGGCAGCAAACAGAGACAAGGCTTTTTAAAGAAAGGCTTCCTGACTTGGCATAGTGGTAGCCAGAAATGTGTGGTTCTATTAAGAGGCCTTGTTGCCAAATACTTAAATGAAGTTCATGAGCTGTGGGTGGCAGTACTCTTCTTGGTGGCAGTGAAAACCATAATATTCTACAGAGTTGGGGTGATAAATATAATTCCTGTGAGTACTTCTGCCAAACCACTATATCTTAGTCTTTAATCCTAGCAAATCTTAGGAGATTAAAGGTTTGGTCAGAAACAAAAATGATAAGAGATAAACAACAAAGATAGTTTCAAAAAAAAAAAAAAACCCTCCATATGCTTTACAGCATGTTTAAAAATATACATAGGCTTGAGAAAGAAAAGAAAAATGAAAAAAGATAGTCATTAAAAACAGTAAAAAAATAATAAGCCACATAAAAATAAAAATACATAAAGAGTCTGAATACTGTATGTTATATTGTCTTTGAATTGTTTGACTGCTGAGGAAGGAGCACAATCTGCTAGGAGATATCTGATTATAAATGCCACTGGATTAATCCAACCTATATATGATATAAATGCCTTGACTTCAAAATTGAAATCAAAAGATATGCTACTTTGTATGAGAGGATTTTTTTGTATTTCCACAGAAAGTGAGAGGTTGTGGATTCATTCTTGTATAACAAAAACAAAGTTTGATCAAGGAAGACCCCTGACAAATCTCTGATAAGAAGAGATGGACACATTAGCTTCAAGGCTGCCTACTAAGGTGACCCAGCCTCAGGACCCCCATAAGACTGAAAGTGCCCCCAATTTGCAGAAAGTAGTAATGGAAAGCTGTTGTATGAATTGGGATTGTATAGAAAGAGACTCAGAGCCAAATGTTTGGGAAAGGCTGAAATATCAGAGAGAGGAAATACCACAGTCAATTCTCACCAAGCTTATCTTCCAACTTCCTCATCCTCACTCCTGGTTGCTTCTGCCTCTACTGGTTTCCTATGCAGCCTTAAATACCTTTCTTACCAGCTGTATCCTATCCAGGTTAGGATTAAAGTCAGACAATATTCTATTTGGTAGCTGCCTTGAGCTCACAGAATCACAGAAAATTCTGTCTCTGGAGTTAAAGGATTAAGGGCATAGGTCACCACTCCCAGGTTTTTCCTGTGCTGGGATTAAAGACATATGCCATTGAATCCCTGCTGTTTGTCCTTGTACTCAAGGATGAATAAATTGCTGAGCTCTCTGCCTAGGTTTTAACTGTGTGCTAATCTCTTGAGTATTTCAGATTTTATTAAATATGTAACATATCGCCACAGAATACTATGTCCAAATTTTTAAAATATTGTTTACAAATGTTTATTTTCATTATAAATGGCTAATGGTCATAGTCAATTTTTTTCTAGAGGAAAAAAATGAGGATGTTACACAGAAATAATAAAAATAATATTGAATTTACTTTCATCCAAAAAACACCTCTTAATCTCAAATATTTTACACTTGTATAAATTTTGTTTATTGATACAAATTTAAGGTCAATTTTGTTACACTCTATGTATATTTCTACTTTTGTTAAAGATACTATGTTTATGCAATTCCTTTAAAATTGTAATGTATAGGAAAGAAATACAGACTAATAGTCATCTATGATAATCAAACTTATAGTCATGTTAGTTAGATTTTTTAGTTATATAAAATATATTTAAATTGGGTAATCTTCAAACACTTTAAAAACCTACAGAATATGACATTTAAAATATTTTAAGAAATTAGACTTTCCTGGACAATGAGGCATGTTTTCTCCTGGCAGTACCAATCAACTTTAATAGGATTATGGGCACTGAAGAAACTCCATGTGGAGTTTATTTGTGGCAACGATAGGCCACTGTGCAAGAAACTGTTTTGGCCTTGAGTGCTTGACATTTTGTATATAAATTGGACATCAGGGACCCATAGAAAAGACCTTTGAATTTTGGCAGAACAAGTCTAGATGGTCCTTCTGGTTTCTGCTTCATAGAAATCTGCTGTACATTCTGCAGAACACAGGGAGAAATGACTGATAAACTATGCCAGAATGGGTGAAGCATGCCTTCAAATATCCTGCTTCACTGTAAAATCTGCCAAAGACTCTAGGTTTATAGGCTGAAGATGGATGCTCCAACATTGCAAACTCTAGATGACTTTCCAGGTAGCCAAATATTTATAATATCTTTGCCATGTTGAGAATTTGAAAGTTCCTTGCAATGCACTAATTGTTTATTCAGGTAATATATATCCTTCCGTGGTCTTTGATGGAGATGAAGATTAGATTGTTATAGTTTTTCTCAGTTATAATAAAATGTCAATTAGATATAAAACATTGGATTCACGAGGATGAAGTAGATGATAAAGTATTTTCTATAATTTTACTAAACATGAATAGAGTAGATATTATAACAAATTCTTACTTGGTAACTATTTTGCTTTAATTAATTTTGCTGTGAATGGAACTATCACTTTTGATTAGACAGAAAAGAAGAAGTAATGTGGGATGTCTTTTTGTATGCTATAAATGAACATAAAATAATAATAATAATAATAATAATAATAATAATAATAATAAACTGTTTTGGCCTATGGCTAAGCAGCTTAGATGCAGGCAGGAACTCCAAGTACAGATAAAGGGCAAAGAAGGCAAAGACAGGGGAGACACTGCAAGTAAGAAAGAAATAATGGAACTCAGACATGTGGCAAGACATTAATAGAAATGGGTTTAGTTAAGTTGTAAGAGCTAGCTGATAATGACCCTAAGTCATAAGCCAAACACTTTGTAATAAATATAAGCCTTTGTGTAATTATTTTGTAAGAAGCAGTTATATTATGGGTAGGAAGATTCCTCTGGACCACAGACTCAGACAGGTCAGAAACGTCTGGCTACAGCTGTATAAAGAGGAAATTTCATAACACTAAGTACCCCCTAAAGAATGTAGAAAGATCAAATGCGAGCACCCTAACAGCACACCGGAAAGCTCTAGAACAAAAAGAAGCAAACATATCCAAGAGGCTGAAATAATCAAACCCAGAGCCAAAATCAATAAAATATAAACAAAGAAAGTAACAGAAAGAATCAATGAAACAAATAGTTGTGGGGTTTTTTGGAAAGTCAAAAAAATAAACATTTATCCAAACTGACTAAAAGGTTAAAAGAGAATATCCAAATGAAAAAAAAAAAATAGAAATGAAGAGAAGGACCTAACAACAGACACCAAGAAAATTCAAAAAATTATTGGAAGCAGTCACTACCCAGGATTGGAAAATTTAAAAGAAATGGACAATTTTTTTAATAGATACCACTTACCAAAATTAAATCAAGATCAGATAAACAATTTAAATAGACCTATAACCTCCAAGAAAGTAAAAGCAGTAATCAAAAGTCTTCCATAATATATAACAAATAAAAATACCCACCCAGGGTCAGATGGTTTTAGCACAGAATACTGCCAGACTTTTAAAAAATATCTAATATCAATACTCCTCAAACTGTTCCACAAAGGAGAAACAGAATGACATTTTCTACATTCATTTTATATGTCCACACTTACCTTAATACCTAAATCATATAAAGACTCAACAAATAAAGAATTATATGCCAGTTTCTTTTATGAACATTGATGGAAAAAATCAATATAGTATTTGAAAACAAAGTTCAAGACCACATAAAAAAGATCATTACCATGATTAAGTAAGCTTTGTCTCAGAGATGCAAGAATGGTACAATATATAAAAAACTTTCAAGGCAACCTACCATATAAATAAATTGAATAAAAACCCACATGATTATCTCATTAGATTCTAAAATACCTTTGAAAAAATTCAACACCCTTTTATGATAAAAGTTTTGGAGAGATAAAAAACCAAGAACATATATAAACATAATAAAGAAAATATACAGCAAGCCTATAGTCAGCATCAGATTAAATTAAGAGAAACTTAAAGCAATACCACTAAAAACAAGAACAAAATAGGCTGTGCACATTCTCTATTCAACATAGGACTTGAAATTTTTGCTAAAGCAATAAGACAACAAAACAAAATCAAGGGGATACAAATTGGAAAGAAAGAAGTCAAACTTTAGCTATTTGAAGATGATATGATATACATGAGTGACCCCCAAAAGTCTACCAGGGAACTCCTACAGCTGGCAAACACTTTCAGTAATGGTGGGATACTAGATTAACTAAAAAAATAATGAGTAGCTATTCTATATAAAATGATAAATGGTATTAGAAAGAAATCAGAGAAGCAATCATTTTTTATAATAACCACTAATATTATAAAATACCTTAGAGTAATTCTAACCAAGCAAGTAAAAGATCTGTATAACAAAAACTTTGAAGAAAGAAATTAAAAGTACATATTAGAAAATGGGAAAGATCTCTCATCTTCATGGATAAGTAGAACCAACATAAAAAAATGGCAATTTTACCAAAAGCAACCTCCAGATTCAATGCAATTCACATCAAAACCCCAAGACAATTCTTCACTAACCTTGAAAGAACAATACTCAACATCATAAAAACAAACAAACAAACAAACAATCCAGGATAGCTAAAATAATCCTGTATAATAAAGGAACTTCCAAAGGCATCAATATCTCTGAACTCAATCTTAGTATAGAGCTATAGTAATAAAAATAGCTTGGTATTGGCATAAACATCAACATGTTGACAAATGGAATCAAACTGAAGACTCCAACATCAATATACACACTTATGAACACCTGATTTTTTACAAAGAATCCAAAACTATAAAATGAAAAAGAAAGCATCTTCAACAAATGTGCTAGCATAACTGATGTCAACATGTAGAAGTTAGCAAATAGATTCATTTCTATCTTTCTGAACAAAGGATAAGTCCAAGCGAATCAAAGTCTTCAGCATAAATCCAGTTACACTGAACCTGATAGAATAGAAAGTAGGAAGTAGTCTTAAATGCATTGGCACAGGAGGCCACATCCTAAATATAATACCAGTAGCACAGGCAGTGAGAGCAATAACTGATGATAAATAGTACCTCCTGAAATCGAGAAGCTTCTATAAGGCAAAGAATAAAGTAAATAAAATAAAACAACAGCCTACAGAATGGGAAAACAGCTTCACCAAACCCACATTTGACAGAGGTCTGATCTCCAAAATATATAAAGAATTCAAGAAACTAGAAATCAAAATATCAACAATCCAATTTTACAAAATGGGCTATAGTTCTAAACAGAGAATTCCCCATAGAAGAATTTCAAATGGCTGAAAGACATTTAGAAATTGCTTAACATTCTTAGTCATCAGGGACATACAAATCAAAATGAATCTGAGATGTCATCTTATACCTGTCAGAATGTCTAAAATCAAAAACACTGATGACAGATAATGTTGGAGAGGATAAAGAGCAAGAGAATACTTCTCAACTATTGGTAGGAGTGCAAACTTGGACATCCACTTCAGAAATCAGTGTGGTGACTTTTCAGAAATTGGAAATCAATCTTCCACAAGATACCATTTTTGGCATATACCCAAGGGATGCCCAATTATACCACAATGACTCTTGCTCAAGTATGTTCTTAGCAGCATTATTTGTAATTGCCAGAACCTGAGAACAACCTAGATGCCCATCAAAGAAAGGATAAAGAAAATGTGGTAATGTGGTACATTTATACAATGCAAAATTACTCAGCATTAAAAATTGACATTATGAATTTTGCAGGCCAATGGATGGAAGTAGAAAATATCATCTTGAGTGAGTTTAAGAGGTGAGATTTGAAAGAGACATCCCATTTAGAGACATTTTTTCCAAAGTTTCCTTCTGTAAGTGTAATGTTTGGAGGTAGAACAATGCAATTATTCCCACCTGCTGCAGCAGCAAGACTTTGAATGATGAGTGAATAAGACTTTGAACTATGAATATGGAAGAATATCACTAGGAGTCATTTTATTGTTTTGTTTTTTGGTTTTTGGTTTTTTGGTTTTTTTTAGTCCAGCGTTATTTGGTTTTACAATAGTTTTCTGAGATATTCAGACTCTGGTTCTTAGTCACCCAAGCAGTGTCAGGTATGGGATAAATCTTGTAGAATGAGTCCTAAGTAAAATCAGATATTAGTTGGTTATTCCTATTAACTCTTTGCTATTATTGCCTTTACATATTCCTAGAAGGACAAATTGTAGATCAAAGATTTTCTAGCTGGGATGGTGTTTACATTTATATTTGTTGGTCAGAAAATTAACTTTGTCTACCAAAGACACTAAAACATAGGAGTAAAGGTTTAATGTAAGCAATAGTTGGACCTCTGTATGTTCAATGAGTTGTGCATGTGTTGACTTCAGCAATGTGACTTTGGAGACATTAGAGAGCAACCAATTGTTTTGAAATAGCTGGGGTGGTTTGGGAATTTTTATGGTACTCCTTTGCCACAAAACTCAAATGGATGTAACTCAGTTCTGACAATGGAAAATTTATTTGGTGACAAAAGGTGGCCAATAGGGACTCTGTCTCTCCCATTATTTTGAGACCTCATTAGGGTCACCTATGTATATTTTAGAAAGTTTCTAGTGCACTAGGCTTACATATCACCCCTCAAATGTTCCTAAATTCTGGCCTTTTTCTTCTCTTGTTTCCTCCAATAACACTATATTTGCTGCCCTCCTTTATACCTGCTTCTCTTGTCTCCATCAGGAGTGCCCCAAATCCACCCATAAAATCTATTCTATTTTCTCCTCCCAAGGAGATCTGTGTGCTCAACCTAGTCTTCTATTCAACTTTATCTATCTTTTCTAGGTCTTCACCTTGAAGCTTGGTTATTCATCACTCAACAGCTAATATCCACATATAAAAATTAATTCTACATTTATCTTTCTGGCTTTGTGTTATCTTATTCAGAATGGTTTCTATTTTTTAAATCAAGTCTTCTGTTGAGGGTCATGTAGGTTGTTTCCCCTTTCTGGCTATTATGAATAGAGAAACAATGATCATCGCTGAGTAAGTGTGTTTGGGGTAGGATGGAGTGTCCTTTGAATATACACCCAAGGGTGTATCTAAAGCTTGAGGAAGATCAATTTCCATCTTTCTGAGGAACTGCCATACTGAATTTAATAATGACTGTAAAGGTTTACATTTCCACTCTCAGTAGGTGAGTATTTTCCTTATTCCATATCTACACCAACAGTAACTGTCACTTATGTTACAGTTATTACTCATTTTGACAGGTATAAGATAGAATCTCAGAGTCATTTTGATTTGCCTTTCCTTGCTTGCTAAGGATGTTGATTTTTTTAACTTGTTTCTAGGTCATTTTAGATTTTTCTATTTAAAATTCTCTTTTTAAATTTGTACTTCATTTTTAATTGATTCATTTATTTTTAATAGCTGTTTTCTTGAGTTCTTTATGTATTTTGGGTATTAGTTTGCTATAGAATCTGCAGTTGGTAAAAACCTTAAACCTTTTTATATTTGCTAGGATGTCTCTTTGTCCAAGTGATAATGTACTTACACTTCATTGGGGTGTTTACGCTTTGAGCTTTGCTAGTTTCCCCATTAGGGGTGGAAACAAGAAGGCTCATAGCCAATAATACATGGCATGGAAATTAGTTGAAAGAAACATCCAATTTATTGAGAAAGGGGCAAGCCTTTATATACCCTCCACTCAGCCAGGGGGAAGAGTTTTGATTTTCAGCCATGTGTTGCTGTTGTGTGGGCATCTCTCTCTCTCTCTTTTTTTCTTTTCTTTTCTTTTGTTTTCTTTTCTTTTTCTCAGGGTCAAATGATTCCTTTTATTATGGTTTATCCGGATACCACAAATAGACACATTGGCTCAGGCAGATCAAGTGCGGAGCTAGGGAATAGTTTGTGTCTCTCAGAAACAAGGGACAATGGGCACCAGAAGAATGCAAAAGCAAGTCACTGGCTGGCATTATACAGGAGGATCCCCAGAACCAACTGGGTCCTCCTCCGACCCCCAAATCAAAACCATCTGTGCCCAGCCCCATTTCTCATTCTGGTTCCTTCCTCATGAAAATGCATAGTTGCCTGGAGATACAGCATTCCAGGGCCTGAGCAGCTGGACCAGACACTAGTATTAGGCTTTCTCAAGTGCAGCCCCAGACATGGCCATTAGGTCTTAGCCAGGAAATAGGAAAAACAGGTAGGGCAGAAAATTGACTGGAGGTAACATCCACCTGCTTGGGGATGCTCAACTGGCAACTAGATCACAGACCTCCTGGAGCTACCAGACCACCAAGAGAAAGGGGGTCAGAAGTCTGGATACATAAGGAGGAGGGCATCTCTTTCTTGTAGTGGGATTGTTTTCCGGTACATTGTCCTTCCTACTTGTTTAATAAAAAGCTGATTGGCCAGAAGACAGACAGGAAGTGTGAGTAGGGCTACCAAACTAACAAAACTCTGGGAACTGAAAGAGCAGAAGAGATGCCAGGAGAGACAGAAGTGGTCACAGAAGAAAGAAGAAAACCATACTGCTCTAAGAGAAGGTACCAAGCCACATGGATAAACAGATTAATTGAAATAGGTTGAGCTAGATGAAAGGGCTAGCTAGCAATATGTCTGAGCCATAGATCAATTAGCATAAAATTAATGTAAGCCTTTCTGTGATTACTGGGGCTAAGTGGCAGCAGGGTTGAGAGCAGGTCCAAACCTTGGGGCTAGGTTCGAAAGTGTGAGCCTGAAACATATTCTTACACTTTCTGTTTCTAGTCATCTAACATCAGGACTCTGCCTCTGTTGTCAAGGCTCTAGGCAGACCCCAGATTGGTTAGTGAGGAAGTGCCCACTCAAGGGGCCCTCATGGCTATGAGGAAGTGCTAGGAGCACATATCTTAAGATACCTGTTATAATCAATTTAAATGAGATGAGGCCATGCTGGACCCCCAGACCTCTAGATGGCTTGTACATTCCACAGGAAGCTTTTCAGTTTTATGGTGTCCCATTTATGAATTGTTGATCTTAATGCCTGCGCTATTGATTTTTTTCAGCAAAACTTCTTCTGTGTCAATGAGTTCAAACCTATTCCCCACTTCTCTTCTAGCAATTTCAGTGTAACCTGTTATATGTTGAAGTCTTTGATTAATTTGGAGTTGAGCTTTGCACAAGGTGATAAGTGTGAATCAATTTGCATTCCTCTAAATGCAGACATACAGTTGGACTATCACCAATTGTTGATGATACTCTCTGTTTTCCCCTAGAGTGTATTTCTGGCTTCTTTATTAAAAATTGTGTGTGGAATAGCTTTTACTTTGTCCATTAATTTTGTGTATAGTGTGCATTTATTTTTGTTAAATTTTAGATAGTATTTAATTTTTTTCTTTATTTCTATCTTGACCCATTTTTCATTCAGTATAAAAATTTTCAATTTCCATAGATTTGTAAGTTTTCTTATGTTTTTGTTGTGGTTGATATCTAGTTTTAAATTATGATGGTCTGAACAAATGCAGAGCATTATTTCAATTTTCATGTATATACTGAGACTTGATTTATGTCCAAGTATGTGACCAATTATGGAGAAAATTCAGTGAGTTGCAGAAAAAGGCATATTCTTTTGTGTTTGGCAGACATATCATATCATGAATATGTGGCTTGAAAATGATCTTCCCATTTCATAGGTAATTGTTTAACCTTCTCAGAAATTGCTTTTATTGTATTCATGCTTTTCTGTTTGATAAGGTCACTCATTTACTTTGGCCTGTTGTTCACACACAAGTATATTACTTCCAAATCAATATTTAACTGATTACCCCTGATGTTTCTAGTAGAATCCATACTTTTACAGTTATTTAATATATTTTATACCATTTTTTGGTAGAAGCTCTAAGAAAAGGTCATATTTTATTTGTTTAGTTTGGACTTCATAGGGTTTTTTCCAATAGTAATTTTTGGTTTGTTTGTTTGCTTTTGGTTATTTTCATTTATGTATTTATTTATTTATTTAAAGTCTCATTTTTTATCAATGTATCCCTTTGTTCAAACTCTCTTCCACCTCCCGCCCCTTCCATTCACTCTCTCTTCTCCCCATCTCCTTATCTCCTCCCCAGCTAGGGCAGGAGGTCCCAAGGTCCCAAGGTGGCTTAGTTCAGAATCCATTTTAGGCAGATCTACTTTCCTCTCCCCAACATTAAGACTGGGTCAGGTGGTCTTCTGAAGGGAATGGGCTCCAAGGTGCCTGTCCAAGGTGCTTCAGATCCCATGCTTTTCATTATTTCTTGAGACAGGTTTTCTCTATGTAGGTTTTGAAGCCTGCCCTGGAACTTGCTTTGTAGACCAGGCTATCTTCAAACTCACTGAAATCCACCTGCCTCTGCCTCCCAAAATCTGGGATTAAAAGTATGTACCACTGCTGCTGGGCCAAATATTAATTTTTAAAGAGATATTCTATGTCCCAAATATTTTTTGATAACATTAGTCAAATACTTTATTTCCACTATCTCCATTCTGTTCCAATAGTCCTTGGTTCTATGTGCTGCTTCCATATTCTTTTATTTATGTTGCATTGAAAATATACTTTGGAGGCTTCTGGGACCAGGTGCTGTCTGCAGAGTAAGTCCCAGCGAACTCTGTAGCAGGTGCAGAAAAAGTCTGCCTATCACCATACCCACAGCTGCTACTGAGGGAATTTGCACGGCTACCCACCTTGACTCCAACTGAGCAAACAGACAACTACAGGGGTCCCTGAAGGACAGAATCAGACCCTGCCCAGAGGTGAGGAGGGGTCACCAGGCCCAAGCGCCTGTATCCCAGCCAGGGAGGGAGAGTTGAGCTCCCATCGGTTCCAGTTACGCTTCCGGGATCAGGTGCTGTCTGCAGAGTATGTCCCAGCAAAATCTGTAGCAGGGGCAGATAAAGTCTGCCTGTCACCATACCCACAGCTGCTACTGATGGAATTTACATGGCCACCCACCTCGACCTTGAACTGAGTGAACAGATAACTATTGGGGTCTCTGAAGGGCTGATTCAGACACTGCCCAGAGAGGTGACAGGAGGCACACAAGACCGAGTACCACAACTGACCAGGAGCCATCCAATCGTGAACCACTGAAGCCATGGGCAAACGTCAGTGCAAAAAATTACATAATAATACAAAGAACTACATGGTAACTCCAGAAGAGAGTGGTGATCTTACAAATACAAGACCTGAACTGAGCAATGAAGAGGAAACAGAAGGAAGCAACACCAAAAATTCCTTTTTGATGATCATCGAAGCTCTAAAAGAAGATTTGAAAAATAACCTTAAAGAAACAGAAGAAAATACAAACAAAAAATTGGAAGAGATGAACAAATCTATGAAAGAAACATGCCAGGAACTAAAAGCTGAAATAAAAGCTGAAATGGAAGCAATAAAAAAGGTACAAAATGAGGCAAAGATGGAAATAGAAAATCTGAAGAAAAAAGCTGGAAACAAAGATACAAGCATAACAAACAGAGTTCAAGAGATGGAAGATAGAATCTCTGAAGTGGAAGACTCAGTAGCTCAAATAGATATATCAGTCAAAGAAAATAGTAAAACTAAAAAAGCCATAACTCAAAATGTTCAAGAAATCTGGGACACCATGAAAAGACCTAATTTGAGAATAATAGGAATAAAAGAAGGAGAAGAATACCAGCTGAAAGGCACAGATAATGTTTTCAATAAAATCATAGAAGAAAACTTCCCTAACCTGAAGAGGGAAATGCCTATAAAGATAAAAGAAATTTACAGAACACCAAATAGATATGACCCCAAAAAGAAGTCAGTGTGCCACATTATAATCAAGCCACAAAACATACAGAACAAAGAAAAAAATTTAAGAGCTGTGAAAGAAAAGGGCCAACTCACATATAAAGGCAGACCCATCAGAATAACGCCTGACTATTCAATGGAAATGATGAAAGCTAGAAGGTCTTGGTCAGAAGTTATACAGACGCTAAAACAGCATGGCTGCCAAACTAGAATACTATACCCTGCAAAATTATCAATCACCATAGATGGAGTAAACAAGGTATTTCAGGACAAAATCAGACTGAAACAATATCTATCTACCAACCCAGCACTACAGAGAGTATTAGAGGGAAAACTCAACCTAAGGACCTCAGATAAACCCATGAAATCATAAACAATCAATAATTCCACAGAAGAATACCCTAGAGAAAGGAAATACAAACAAGTTACCACCAAAATTGGCAGGAAATATGAATCAATGGTCACTAATTTCCCTTAATATCAATGGTCTCAACCCTCCTATAAACGTCACACACTAAGAAGATGGATACAACAACAGAAGCCATCCTTCTGTTGCGTACAAGGAACACACCTCAATGGCAAAGACAAACACAGGCTTAGAATAAAGGGTTGGGAAAAGATTTTTCCAGTCAAATGGACCTAAGAAACAAGCAGAGGTTGCAATCCTAATATCTAACAAAGTAGACTTTAAGCTAAGAGCAATTAAAAGGGACCAAGATGGTCACTAATTATTCATCAAAGGAAAAATTGGTCAAGAGGAGATTTCAATCTTAAATATTTATGCCCTAATATAAGGGCACATACTTATGTAAAAGAAACACTGCTAAAGCTTGAATCCCACATCAATTCTTACACCCTAATAGTGGGAGACTTCAATACCCCACTTTCAACCCTGGATAGATCAACCAGACAGAGTCTCAACAGAGATATAAGGAGTCTAAAAGAGGTTATGATGCAAATGGATTTCATAGATATCTGCAGAACCTTCCAACCAAAGGCAAAGGAATATACATATTTCTCAGCTCCTCATGGAACTTTCTCCAAAATTGACCACATAATTGGTCATAAAGCAAATATCAACAGATACAAAAAAATGGAAATAATCCCTTGTAACATATCAGACCACCAGGGCCAATAGTTAGAGTTCAACAGCATCAAAACACAAAGAAAGAATACCAACTCATGGAAACTAAACATCACAAAGCTGAACAATCTCTGGGTCAAGGAAGAAATTAAGAAAGAAATAAAAGTCTTCCTAGAATTCAATGAAAATGAATCTACAATATATCCAAACTTGTGGGACACAATGAAAGCAGTCTTAAGAGGAAAATTCATAGTGCTACATACCTATATGAAAAACCTAGAGAAATCCCATACTAGAGATGTAACAGTGCAGCTGAAAGCCTTAGAACAATTAGAAGCGAACTCACCTAGATGGAGTAGATGGCAGGAAATAACTAAACTTAGAGCTGAAATCAATACAATTGAAACAAAAAGAACAATACAAAGAATCAATGAATATAAGAATTGGTTCTTTGATAAAGTTAAAAAGAAAGATAAGCCCTTAGCCAAACTAATCAAAAAACAGAGAGAGAGTGTTCAAATCAACAAAATCAGAAATGAAAAGGGGGACATAACAACAGACCACCAGGAAATACAGAGAATTATAAGATCATACTTTTAAAATCTGTATTCCACAAAAATGGAAAAGCTAGAAGAAATGGACAGCTTTCTGGACATGTACCATGTACCAAAATTAAATGAAGATCACATTAATTACCTAAACAGGCCTATAATCCTTAAGGAAATTGAAGCTGTCATTAAAAACTTCCCCAAAAATAGAAGCCCTGGTCCAGATGGTTTCAGTGCCGAGTTCTACCAGACATTCAAAGAAGAATTACTACTGTTACTCCTCAAACTATTTCACACAGTAGAAACTGAAGGAATATTGCCAAATTTCTTTTATGAGGCCACAATCACCCTAATACCCAAGCCACTAAAAGACATAACAAAGAAAGAGAATTACAGACCAATTTCCCTCATGAATATTGATGTGAAAATTCTCAACAAAATTTTGGCAAACCGTATACAACATTGTATAAAAGATATCATCCCACTTATTGATTGTTGGTCTTAGTGCCTGTGCCACTGGTGTTATATTAAGGAAGTGGTGGCCTGTGCCAATTTGTAGAAGTGTATCTCCCACTTTCTCTTCTATCAAGTTCAAAGTGGTTGGGGTTAAGTTGAGGTCTTTGATCCACTTGGATTTGAGTTTTGTGCAGGGTGACAGGCTCGGATCTATTTGCATTTTTCTACACACTTCCTTCCAGTTATGCCAACACCATTTGTTAAATATACTATCTTTTTTCCATTGAATGTTTTGGGC
>PVIH01027389.1:0-17039 GCA_004025045.1 Sigmodon hispidus | reverse complement strand
AAGGGAGGGGATGGGGAGTTGCAGAGAAGAAAAATGACCAGATGTGGTGGGAGGGGGAAGAGACCTTGAATAAGGATATACAGGGATGGAAAAAAAAATTCAGAGGGAAAGCTGAACACAAAGAAAATATATGTGTAGCAATCTTATTTGCATTTCCACCCTTGATAAGCCATGCTTATGATTATTATCCTCTGTATAGCTATTGTTAACTCTTCCGCATTTTTAAATTCTTTTTTACTGTTTTTTTGATAAATACAAAATAAAGAAGGAAAAAAAAAGCTAATGTGGTCAGACCCACACATTTTCTATAAAAAATGGTAAATGTATTGAGTACATTCCATAAAAACCTAGTAATACTATGAAAGCAAATAATATACACTGAAGATCCATGTTAAAAATAAGATACAAAGACAATTAGTCTCTGAAAATTTATTGTAAAATACCTATTTTCATTTGTAATCTGGCTTTTCAAATTGAATTGGGAGAATTAAAATATTTCTGGATACTAATCACTTTGATTTTTATCTTGATTTCATACACTGGAGAAGATTAAGGACCCTAGCTCAACTGAATGAAAGCTTTAAATTTAGAGAAATGAATGGGAAAAAATTACATTCCCAGAGCAATGTTAATTAATTTCAATGTTAAATGTTTGTGATACTCTAAGCTTCAGGGTTGATTGCATAATGGTGAACAGCTAGAGTAGATATAGCAAAAGATGAGTCAGAAAAATAGTACAGTCCAAAATACACTTCTTAACTGGCTTGAAAAGCACTGAAAAGTGTTTTAAGTAGACATACACCAATTGGGAGAAATATTGTTTAACAGAAATATACTTGGTTATTTAAGAAATAGTACTATCTATGGAGGAACATATATATTTTCTGTTTAGTTACATGTATTTTATGTATGAATAACTATGGTTTTGTTACCCAGACATCATGAGATATTTTTAGTGCTTATTATCTTCTTTCTGTCTATTTTTTTTAAAAAATATGCAGAAATAGAAAGTATTTTGTGGAGAAAATATGCCGACAATCAAAGCAGGAGGTAGCATTTAAGCATGGTTACTGTAGATAGAAACATGAGACCAGCAATATTTTCTAATTAAAACTAACTTTGCTCTGAGTCATACCTTATAAATTCTTTTGCTTTTCAAGGCTAAACCATGAATATATTTTCAAATATTGCTCTCGATAATGGCCAGTACAGAAACTTTTGAAGCCAAGATAATATATAAAACTTAATGGTTTAAGGAAAGAAATAAATATCTTCATGGCATCTCTACCTAGATTATTCACAACAATAACTCAAAATAAGCAAATTCTACACAGAGCATAATTCCATTATTTATGTACTACCAGCATCCCTTTCATGTTTCCTATTTTGATAAATTGCCTAAAGTTTAAGTAGGTTCTAAATTAGAAACTTTACCAATTGATTCTCTATTGCATCAGTACAAAATAAACCTAGACAAATCTTTCCTATAAGTGGACATTTTAAGAATAGTTTTAGGAAGCTGACCTTAAGTTGGCCTGGCACCTTAGACTCTTAGACCACTTGACCATCCTTAAATGACATTTTTGCTGTTTCCATACCTCATTTCAGAGTCCCTGTGCATATGGCCTGCTCTTCCAGTATCCCACTCCTCCTTTCTTTCATCTTGTTTCCCAAAATCCATATTTTCTCACTTTCTCACAGGTAATGAGGACCCTTATTACACTGGTTCCATGGCACCAGGTTCTCTGAATGGCTGCACTGGGGCTCTCTCTCTCTCTCTCTCTCTCTCTCTCTCTCTCTCTCTCTCTTCCTCCTTTCCTATTTCCATGTCTTCTTCCTTATTTTATTCTTTTTTTCATTAAATATGATTCAAAAGTAGTGCACTCAATCACCACTTTACATTATAAATTTTAAACTTTTAGCTCAAGAAAGTTGTGGCAGCTAACCAAAATTCCTATGTTTAAAAAAATCTACCAGTACCAGACAGGTTTTATTAGTATAGCTCTATAGTATAGCTTGAAGAAAGTCAGGTATGATGATACCTCCTGAAGATCTTTGAGCAGGATTGTTTTGATGATCCTAAATTTTCTGTTATGCTATATGAAGTTTAGTATTCTTCTTTCAAGGTCTGTAAAAAAATGTTTTGGGATTTTGATGGGTATTGCATTGAATCTGTAAATTGCTTCTGATAAAATTGGCATTTTTACTATGTTGATCCTACCTATCCAGAATCATGGAAAGTCTTTCCATTTTCTGATATTCTCTTTAATTTCTTTCTTCAGGGACTTAAAGTTTTTGTGAAAGAGGTCTGCTACTTCTTTGGTTATAGTTACTCTAAGTTATTTAATGCTATTTACAGATATTATAAAGGGGGATGTTTCTCCAATTTCTTTCTCAGCCCTTTAATCTTTAGTGTATAGGAGGGCTATTGATTTTTTGAGTTAATCTTGTACCCTGCTACATTGTTCAAGGTCTTTATGAGCTACAGAAGTTCCCGACATTTACTTACACACTTATAAACACCTGATTTTCAAAAAGAGACCACAATTACCTAATGGAAAAATTATAGTAACTTCAACAAATGGTGTTGGAATAAGTGGATCATAGTATGTAGAAAAATGCAAAAAGATCTAAACCTATCACACTACACAAAACTTAAATCCAAGTGAATCAAAGACCACAATATAAACCCAATGACACTGAACTTGATAGAAAAGAAAGTGAGAAATACCTTGCAATGCATTGGCACAAGTGTCCTCTTCCTAAATATAACACCAGTAGCATATACACTAAGAACAACAATTAATAAGTGGGACCTCATAAAACTGTGAAGCTTCTGTAAGGTACAGGACACTATTAATAAGACAAAACAATAGCCTACAGAGTGGGAAAAGATCTTCACCAACCCTTTAACTGACAGAGGAATGATTTCTAAAATATATAAATAACTCATGAAACTAGAGTATAAATTCCCAAATATTACAATCAAAAATTGGGGTTCAGAACTAAAAAGGGAATTATCGACAGAAGAATTACAAATGAATGAAACACACTTGAAAAATTGCACAACATCTTTAGCTATCAGAGTAATGCATATCAAGAGAAATCTGAGCTACCACCTTACCCATGTCAGAATGGCTAAGATCAAAAACCCAGATGACAGCCTATGCTGGAGAGGATACAGAATAAGGGGGACAATCCTCCATTGTTGGTGGGAGTGTAAACTTGTTCAGCACTCTGGAATGTAGGTGGTTCCTCAGAAAACTGGGAATCAATCCTCCCAAGGATCCTGCAATACCACTACTGGGCATATACCTAATGGATAAACATTCACAAACCAACTATTTTTTTATTATGAATAAAGTCATATTTTTTATCCATGTATACCTTGTTCAAACTCACTTCCCCCTCCCCCCTTCCAGGCACTTTTTCTTCTCTACATCACTTTATCTCCTCCCCAGAAAGGACAGAAGGTCTCAAGGTTCCAATGTGGCTTAGTTCAACATCCACTGCAGGCAGAACCACTTTCCTCACCACAAAATCAAGACTAGGTCAGGTGTTTCTATTAGATGCTAAAAAAGCCTTTGATAGAATCCAACACTCCTTTATGCTAAAAGTCCTAGAAAGATCAAGAATACAAGGAAAATATCTAAATATAGTAAAAGTGATTTACGAGAAGCTGACAGCCAACATCAAACTTAATGGAGAAAAACTCAAAGCAATCCCACTAAAATCAGGAACTAGACAAGGATGTCCTCTCTCCCCTTTTCTATTCAATATAGTTCTTGAAGTTTTAGCTAAAGCAATAAGAGATTAAGGGGATACACATTGGAAAAGAAGAAGTGAAACTATCTCTATTTGCAGATAATATGACTGTATACATAAGTGACCCACAAAATTCTACCAGGGAACTTCTACAGCTGATAAAAAACTTCAGCAATGTAGCAGGATACAAGATTAACTCAAAGAAATCAGTAGCCCTCCTATACACTAAAGATAAAAGGGCTGAAATAGAAATAAGGGAAACATCACTCTTTATAATAGCTCCAAATACCATTAAACGCTTTGGAGTACCTCTAACCTGAGAAGTAACAGATCTATTTGACAAAAACTTTAAATCACTGAAGAAAGCAAGTGAAGAGGATGTCAGAAAATGGAAAGCTCTCCCATGTTCCTGGATAGGTAGGATCAACATAGTAAAAATGACAATTCTACCAAAAGGAATCTATAGATTCAATGCACTTCCCATCACAATCCCAACATTTGGAATAACAGGAAAGCTAGGATTGCCAAAACAAATTTGCTCAACAACAGAATCTCAGGAGACATCATCATCCCTGACTTCAAGTTATTCTGTAGAACTACAGTAATAAAAACAGCTCAGCTATTTTCATAGCAGCATTATTCATAATAGTATGAACCTGGAAACATTGTAAATGCCTCTCAGCTGAAGAATAGATTAACAAACTGTGGTACATCTACAGAGTGGAGTACTTCAGCAGTAAAAAACTATGACATTCTCAAATTTGCAGGTAAATGCATGAGTTTAGACAATATCCTCCTGGGAGAGGTATCACAAGCCCAGAAATATAAGCACAGGTCATAGTCACTCATTAATGGACTTTAGACAAAAAGCAAAGAACATTCAAGCTGCAAACCACAACGCTTGAAAAGCTTGGGATCAGAAGGAACTTGAGAGACATTCAGGTATTCCTCTTGAAAGAGAATATAGAGAAGATCTTCCAAGTTAATTGGCTAGAAAGTCTTGGAGGAAGGCTGAAGGCTGATCAGGAGGGATTGGGAGGGAGAAGGAGGAAGAGTAAAGGGATACATGAAAAAATAAAGACTTTATTTTATAAACAAATTTTTTAAAAAAGAAAAAAAAATCTCAATTTATATCTTAGGGAATATAAATTATTTTCAGCAGATCAATTGTGTATTCTTAGATCAATTTTCTGTGGCCAGAAAGAAGTACGATATGAGTTGTACTCACGTAATTCAAGTACAGGATGCTCTCTAAAAACTTAATGTTGGTACAGGGTCCTGTATTTACAACTGTTGCAAGATATCCCAATTCTGGGACATACTACAAACTCACTGTACTCATTATTGTAGTCACACATCAATCCCTTAAGAAATTAGAAATATTTTTATGAGTTTATTTCAACAATTTAGTGCTGTGTTTTCTTTCATATTATTATCATCATGTCCATTGGATTCATTTACTTTTATTTTCTGCTTTGATTATTTTTTTCCATCTCATTGTTTTTTTTTTCTCCTTATTTTGGCCTCACCTTTCTTTTCATTTCCCTTTCTCCATCCTATTGTTCTTTGGGAAGCCAAAGATGCATTAATTTTTGCAACATAGTCTTTAACTAGTTTCAGAACACTAGTTTAGTAGAAAACAGTAGTGAGAACACACTGATACTGCCAAAGTTAATGGCCAAATCAGCTGTAACAATTTTTTTAATTCAAACTGTCTATGTTATTCAAGTTATTTCAAACTGAGAATAGCATGAAATAGCATTATCTGAAATGCTCCATTGTTTATATTCAGATGGATAATTACACAATGTCAAAGAACTGTGGATTCTTGGAAAAATCTGTTATTTTTCTGAAAAGACAGAATGCCATGGAAAGTTGTCATACATCAAATGATAAGGAATGAACTATTGAAGTATATTAACAATGATAATTCCTCTAAGAATTTATTTTCTGAAAAAACATAGAAGTCCCCACAAATGACAAATCTGTTCTCTGGTGAGTCATACAGTATTAAAATTCTTGGAAAGTTGTTCACTGGTAATTAACAATTTTCTACTGCTAAACTACAATGATGTCCTTTATTAGACTGTTATATTCATCCAGATACTTTAGCATGGAATTTTGTCAACAATTTCCATCATTGCAACTAGTACGATGTCAGTAATTTTATTAATTGTTTTCTACAATTAGTAAGAAACATAACTGTTCTTCAATAAATGTTAATTTAAATGTAAAAAAAATCCTATTTCAACTATAAAGAAATAAAACAAGAAGCTACCAAAGTTCATTAGATCCCCACACACAAAGCTCTGGGAACCTTTCAGAAGAGGAGGCTGAAAGAATGTAAGAGCTAGAGGGGATGGAGGACACCAAGACAACAAGGCCTCTAAATCAAACTTAGCAAAGTTCGTATGACCTCACAGAGACTAGAGCAGATGTGCAAGGACTGCACAGGTCTGAATAGGTCTGCTCTGCACCAAGTCAACCCAAAAAGAAAAAGAAAAAGCCTCAGAGAATGTACAGGTGTCAAAGATTTACCCTTTTATACACTCAGGGATCCATAAAAACACTAAACTGGAAGCTATAATGTATAAACAAAGAACTCAGTGCAGACACCCTAATTAAGGTTGAATGGATCTAAGGAATCTTAGAAGTTAAAGCTATTCAGAAGACAAACATGTAGATTATCTTAAATTTGAATAAATTAGAGTAGTAGCATTGTTTTACTAAGATAACAGTAGTAGAAAGAAGTAGTCATCTACTATGGTTTACTTTTGCAATAGATTTAAGTGATATGTGAAGAAATATTAAGACTTTTTTATTAAAAAGACTTTGACTTTTGCTGGATAGATTAAATGATAACATTTGATAAATAGAAGTTGGATGAGTCACACAGGATATTATTAAGAGTAAAATAGGATAATCTACATGATTAGATGATGAAAAAGTGAGAGAAGATTACAAAATAGCATTAAGGATAGATGACTTTTAGATGTGGAGTTACTAGAAATATAATCAAATTGTAGGAACTGAAAATATAAGAGTAAGCATACATCTTTTTAAAGAGATGGAAAACAATGAGCATAATGTTATATAGACAATTCAAATACTATAAACTATTCATAATTTTATATAAATGGACAGATGCTAATGCAAAACTTATCCTAAATTAAATATAATGCTTTCTATAGAAACATTTTAATATATCAGTAATTTTTTAGGAAATAAAACATATAAATTTGCATTTACCATATTTTCTTTTCTCATCAGAGAAAGAGTTGAATTCATTGGACTTGACAGACCTTGAAGGAGAAAGAATAGATTACAGCAACATTATAGAAAAGCTTAGCCCTGAGGTCCAGTCCTGAATTCCCATAGCTGCTTACACCCAAATAATGATGACTCAGAGGCTTATATTAATTACAAGCTGTTTAGCTTATGACTCAGGTTTATTACTTGCTATCTCTTTCAACTTAACCCATCTTTATTAATCTGGGTATTGGCACATATCTCATGGCTTACCTGTTTTTCTTTATATATTGCTTCTTTGGGCAGAAGCTCACAGCATCTTTTTTTGATACCACTATCCTTCCCCTTTATCTATGCTCTGATTGTCTGCTTCCAAGATGTCTTTCCATAGGCCAAAACAGTCCCTTTATTCACAGCACACAGAAAGACATCCCATATCAATAATACTATAAAGCAAATAAAAAGTTGTCTATAAATAATTCAAGAACAGAGAAAATCAATAATCAGAAAAGAATATTCAAAGAAGTATGACAAATAATAGCAGCCATCTTCTGTAAAAATAAAGCTGTGTCATTCTGTTTTTGAGCTTCAGCCATTAAGCTGAGCCATCTGCTTATGGTGGCATTCACCTTTAACCCAAACACTCCAGAGACACAGGCAGTCAGATTATGTCAATATAAGGCCAGGCAGATGCATATAGTGAGTTTGAGGCCAGCCAGGCCTGTATAGTGAGACCTCGTCTCAGAAACAAAAACCAGATTATTGAATAGCATCATTTATATTTTGTTAAAGAGTAGTTAATAAAATATAAAATTCAGAACTTAGGTTATAAAAATCTTGCTTACAAGCAAAATATAATTTAATTAAACTAATAGTTTCATAACAGGTAGATAATAAAACCCATTCCTCCTTTCAACTGGTTATTATTATCCCATAATACAATTGACCATAAATTTTTTACAATATCCTTTGGAAAAGGTATACAGAAACCCTTGCTATGAGTTTAATGTAGCTTTCCTTCCAAGGGCTTACTGTTAGAAATTTAGTCTTCAGAACAATGATATTGGGGTGGTAGAATCAGCAAGTGTTGGGACCTAATAAGGGTTGGATAGATATGCTGGCTAAATCCCAAAGCAAATGATATTGTTTTCATGGAGCCCTAAGTTTATGTTTTATGATAGAAGTTTATTAAAAGAGCAAGACTTACTAGACTCAGTGTTAGCTCTGTCTTCCTCTCTTTAAAAACTTTACAGCTCTGATATAGTTACATATTCGATTTTTCATTGGTCCATTAAATTATCAAATATTTCTGTGACATTATTAAGAATTTCCCATGTAAGCTGTGCTCATTGATATTCTAATATTTTTTTCATGGATTTTATGTGGCATGGGAACTATTGCAGGGAAGAATAATTAGAAAACATGGGCAGTATTTTGTGGTTGTACTCTGACATACATGTTTATCATATAGTCATTTAACTTGCAGGTTTTATTTTTCATGAAAGATCAAGGAAATTAAAATAGTAAAAATTATATTTTAAATATATAAGAAGGCATAAATTTTAGAAATACCAAAAAAGTATACAGTGCTTTTTTATTCAATTCATTTAAGTCAGATAAGATGATCTACTAAATTTTGGAAATATCTAGTTCCTGTCCACCTGGACTTTTTTATTATTATGAATAAAGTCATATTTTTTAATTCATGTATACCCTTGTTACTGTGAACTCAAAAGTTATCAAATCTCCAACTATCAAATGCTAAAGACAAATATTTCTGATAAAAAAAGAAATACCATAAAAAGTTAATTCCAAGAAATTGAGTGAAATAAATTGTTTTTAGAAAAAATTCTTTCAGGTTGTTTATATGATGGATGACATTCACAGTTTTTTGTATATTGAACATACTGGGTGGTTCTTCATCTCTGTTGAACTTCATCTCTGGGATGAAGCCTACTGGATCATGGTGAATGATTTTTTTTTTTATATAGTGTTGAATTCTGTTTGCCGGTATTTTATTGAGTACTTTTGTATCAATGTTCAAGAGGGAAATTGGTCTGTGATTCTCTTTTTTGTTGCATTTTTAAGTGGCTTGAGTATCAGGAGAAAATTCTTCTGATTAGGCTTCCATAGTGATTCAAACTGAAGTGTTACTTACACAGTTTACATGCATATGAGCAAATAATTTTTAGAATAAAATACATATTATCTTCACTTTCTAAAATTATACCACATATATCTTCAGATTTTACAAATATAACTGGAGAACATATACTCTAAATATATTTGTGTCAGAGTTGATATTAATAGAAGCTTTTCTTAAGTCTACCCTTGAAATATTTATGTAAGTTGTTGGAAGATGTAGCTGCCAATGAAATTTGCAGTTTCTTTTTTCTTTCTTCATTCAGTGTCACAAATTATAAATTTTTCATCATATCTAAGTCAGCATTTTCATAGCCCCAAATTGAATACAATAGCAAATATAGCCAAGCCTTTACAATATTCAAAGACATTTATCTATAAGACATGCACACATACACACATACACATATATCTGTGAACTATTTTACAGCATTTACATATTTATAATTCAACTTCTGTTTTAATCTTTGGTTGAATGCAAGGAGAAATTACATTATTCAAATTTTTATAGACTTTGATACTTATTGAAATAATCGCTAGTAGCCCATTTTATATTTTGACTCAGAAAACAATGTTTCCTAGAGTATAAACAAAAAATAGTTACAGGTTGGGAAGCACTGGCCAGATGGTTAAGGGAGTAGATTATGACAGTTCTTATGTCCTGAGTTTATTCCTAGAATACGTGTAAAGATTGAAGAAGAGTACTAACCACTAAATTTTGGCTTTCATCAACATGCTGTTGCAATGCACACCTTTCCCTTCTCACACTCACACACAGCTTATGCAAACCCACTAATAATAAGTAAATTAAAATTTAAAAACTTTTAGAAACTTGAGTTTTTTCTGAAACTGTTACTGATATCATATTAATGAACCTAGAGCAGTGATTGTCAGACTGTGCCTTGCAACCTCTTTGCGGTCAAATGACCCTTTCACATAAGTCACTTAAAATCATCAGAAAAGAGAGATATTTACATTACAATTTATAACAGTACAAAAATTCTAGTTATGAAGTAGAAACAAAAACAATTTTATGGTTGGAGATTACCACAACTTGAGAAACTGTAGGAAAATCTCAGTAAAGTTGAGAACCAGTACATTAGATAGGTAGGGCTACTGTTTCTTTTAATAGATATACCATTTAATATACAAATGTAGTTAAATATTCTTTAATACATTACTGTATGATTGTCACAGAAAAGACATTAAAATATATGTCAATAACAATATAATCAACATGAATAAAATAAACATTCAATACAATATTTGACTAGTGAATATTGCTATTCTAAAATTTCTTCATATCAGTAGAGAAAGTTACTTTTGAAATATGTTGGTATTACTCATCATATTTATATATAAGTAATAAAAGAAGAATAACATTAATGTATTTTGAAATAAATCTTTCAGTTTGTCATTTCCGAGCATTTCTTCCAAATGATTGTTGCTGACTTTAGTTTACCCACATTTCAGCCAAAACTTCTCCTGTCTAAGTTCACTTAATACTCTCCTTTCAAACTGCATCAGATTCTAGATTGTGCTGTGAGCTGAAACCATTTCATTTTACTTGTGCATTGACAAGAAATGAAAAGTAATTGTGTACAAAAATATTTCATGTCCTGCATGACAGGAGTTTAATATGATAAATGAGTTTCTGTGAGAAAGATAAAATTCCAATGTAGCAAAGGCCAATTTTAATTTATAGGAAATATACATTAAAGTTGTTAAATCAGGAAAATGTTACTTGAGATAAATGACCTGGGATTGGCAATACAACTATTAGAAGCTGACTGCAAACGTCTGAATAAATAACTCACTAAAACATATACCTGAATGGAATACTTTAGGCCTAATAGAAAAAAATTTACAGAATTGTGATTAAACACCATCTATTTACTTCTAAGATAGTCTCTGCTTAAAAATTGGTGTCATCAATCTCTGACACCAGTCCCAGCTCTCTATTGGGAAAATATCAGAATATAAAGTAGCATAAGTGCTTGTTTGGGTACACAAACATCAAATGAGTTCTTGCTGTTAATGTTCCTTTGGTTGATTTTGAGGTATAATCCCTATAAATTAAGGTTAGTCTACCTTTCCAAAAGTTTCCTATACCCCCCAAAAAAACTGTCATATGTCTCTGTAAAGCACTGTCAGTCTTTGATTCCAAAGCCTCCCTCAGTTCATATAGCAGATAAATATGCTAAAATGCAAAGACCATCCAACAGTTTTACTTAGACATTTTCTTATGCTTGTTTAAAGACATAACAGAATAGTGTATTCCAAAAATCTCATTCCAAAGTTATAACACACTGAAGAAATGTGAATTCTGAAAACCCATTTATCACCAAAGCAGTTGCAGATGTCACATCCAAGATCCTCTGAAGCCTTCCTTATAACTACAATTACCTTCGAAGTTTGTTTGGGCTGTGTTCCCAGCCAGAATTCAAATTGCACAAAAATCTATCAACAGTCAACCCATTAAGAAAGTACCTGCTACTCCATCTGCTCTAGGATAACATACGGCAACAAAACATAAATTGTCCTCATGCATTTTAGTTGCACTTTTAAAAGGATTCTTCTTTTGTGATTGTACATTTTCATAATTATTTTAATTGTTTGAACAATTATCATTTGTCAGTTCAGAAATTAAAGAGAAACAATGATAAATACCAGACTTTGAGTATGCATACTTAGCACTAATAACTTTTTGCTTATTACTCAAATTTTAATGACAATTTTCCACATTGGGCTAGAAAAATTTGTTAATCAAAAACTAAATATCTTTTATGTTTTATTCTAAAATGAGGCCTCTTAGTTGAGGTGACCTATATGTAGAAAATAACACATTTAAGTTTTAATTTCATTTGAAAACACAAAGCAATATGAATGAATTTTCTTTTCAAAGTTTGAATAGAAGGTTGATGGCGTGGGGAAAATATATTAGTTAAAAAATAAAAAACAAAATGTAACATAGAGGAAGACTTCTATATACATTTTCCACTTTAAAAATCTTGAGGATATATTTTCCACACTTGAAATAAGAAAAAAGAATTATTTGCTTAGTCATGTTTTGTTTTAAGAAAGCTTTAGTTTGACACAGTTCTATTATGGTTATTTTATTTAGATGCAAACAATTCTACCTCTGGTTAATAAATCCATGCATATGAAAAACGAAAAAAAGGTATTGTGTGTACTCCAAATTATCTGATCCCTTAGGAGAAGATAAATACTAATATCTACTTTCTTCACTAATAAAAGAAAAAAATGTGAAAAATGTGAAACTTGGTATATATAGGAAAAAGACAATAAGGGAACAAACAAGTCTACTTTTAAGTACCGCAGGTAGCCTGGACTGGTGAAATAGAGACTGTTCCCGTTACAGAGAAAGTCAGCATCAACTTGATCATTGTCTTATTAAAAATCCCCCTAAGTATGTACCAAGGATTGGCAACAAGGTGGGGTGGCTTAGAAAAATAACAAAATGAAATAAATTATTTTTGGTTGTGAGCCTAGCCTTTAATGGCTGAGCATTCTCTCCAGTCCAATAACTGGGAACTCCTGAAACTGAGAAGCTACTGTAAGGCCAAGGATATAGTCAATAAGACAAAAAACGACAGACTAAAGAATGGGAAATGACTAACCCTACATGACAGAGAATTGATCTCTAAAATACATAGAGAACTCAAGAAACTAGAGCCCACAACCCTTAACAACTCAATTAAAAAATGGCATTCAGAACTAAAAAGGGAATTCTCTGCCGAAGAATTACAAATGGCTGAAAGATACTTGAAAAAGTGCTCAACATCTTAAGCCATCAGAGAAATGCAAATCAAAACAACTTTGATATACCACCTTACACATGTCAGAATGGCTAAGATTAAAAACACAGATAATAGCCTATGCTGGACAGAATGTGAAGTGAGGGACCACTCCTCCATCATTGGTGGAAATGTAAACTAGTTCAGCCACTCTGGAATGCAGTATGGTCATTTCTCAGAAAACTGGGAACCAATCTCCCCAAGGATCCAGCAATACCACTTTTTGGCATATACCCCAAAGATGCACATTCACACCCCAAAATTTGCAGGCAAATGGATGGATTTGGAGAATATCCTCCTGAGCGAGGTCTCACAAACCCAGAAGGATAAGCAGGGAATGTACTCACTCATTAGAGGACTTTAAGCAAAAACATTCTTTTTTTCATTGAAAGATGATGAGTGGATAAAATGATTTAAAACACACACACACACAAAAAAAAACAATATTTCTGGTTTGACTGTAGAAGGGTTGATTAGCAGAAATTTATGGTGGTCATAATGCATCTGTGGGCATTAGCTGTGACCTACTGTGCTTTCTTTATCTGTAGCTGAGCCTAACGTGGCTTGCAAAGCTTTAGATTTTATTTTTTATGTTTCATGTATTTTAGAGAAAAGAGAAGTTTTATTACTGTGTGGGTTTTTTGTTAACTATTCTGAATGTTTTGCTTTTCAATATAATGTTTGATATTGATTTTTAAAAAGCAATAAAAAGCACAGATAATAACCTATGCTGGAGAAGATGTGGAGCAAGGGGAACACTCCTCCATTGTTGCTGGGTGTGTAAACTTGTTCAGCTACTCTAACATTAGGCTTTTAAAACATCATTATTACTAATTATTCTTGCCTTCTTCCACTTCCATTTAAACCCTTACTCTCCTATCCTCCACTCACTTAAAGCTATCTCCATACATTATCAAACTCTCTCCCACTAAGGAAAAGAAAGTAGAAAGATTATAAGAACCAAATATAAAGGAAGACTGTAGTAAAACTAAGTTTTCTGGACATTATAAGACCACTGCATTCATTAAGTCACAACAGACATTGCTTGTGAAATACTTATCCCAGAACAAGCCAGTCAACATTCAAACATAGATAAAACAGTTTCATAAGACTCTGATCCCTAATTATTAGCTATTTACAGTTTCAAAGGGATAAAAGGGAGCATGGTGGCAGGCAGGCAGCGATGGCATTGGAATAGCAGCAGAAATATTACATTTCTGTTGTAATAACACTTCCAAAATAATAAATAATACTTCCAAAAACAGCAAGTAGAGAATGCACTGAGGCTGAAGGTATGCTTTTGAAATCTTAAGCTTCCTTGCAGAGATACATATTCTCTAACAAGTTTGCCTCCTAATCCTTTCCAAACTGGGGACACAAATGTTCTTCCTATACAAACTTCTCATTCAAACTATCAAACCAGGACTATTGCTATGAGAATCACTTTGAAAATACTACCAAGTATAGATATAGAACTCACCCAAAAATTTTGAAAGAACTGAGAATTAATACAATGCAAGTATTCCCTTCAATTCAGTTGTCTCTTAGAATTTTGTCAGGAGTTGGATAAGTATTCACACAGGGTTGGTATTTTTAGAAGTTTGTTTAGAATTCTAATGATCTTAGGTATTCATTAAAGTAAAACCATACTTAACACATTGTAAAGGCCAGAGTTGAAGCTGACATTATATTACATGGCAACTTGAAAACCTATATTTTACTTTTCTATAGGCAAAGAGCCAGCTCACCTAACAGTTTCTAACAGTTATTCTTTGAACAATCAAAAATCCCTATGCAAATAGCATCAAGTAATTTCTTCATACAAGAAGCAAAATTATCTCAAAATTGGTTGTAGATTTATATGTAAGAACTAAAATATGAAACACTTAAAAACAGACTAAATATTTGCAACATTGTTACATGAAAGCTTTCTTAGTAATGGAGAAGATGACTTGATTGTTAAACATAGTTACTGCTGTTGCAGAAGATGGAGGTTCAATTTTCTGCTTCTACATGCTGGTTCATAATTGCAAATAACTCCAGTTCCAGAGATATAAGCCATTCTTCTAGAGAGGTTTCATGAAGACAGAAGCCAGACACACATACATATGTTGCACATACGGGCAGTTAGGCAAAATAAATATACACATGAAACAAAACAAATAGCTCTTTTAAAAAAGGAAAGGAAATACTTGCCATACATGATGATACATGCCTTTAATTCCAGTACTCAGGAGGTAAATGTAGAAGGATCTCAGTGTGTTTAAGGCCACTTAGTCTCCATAGTAAGTTCAATGTCAGCTAGAGCTGTGTAGAAAATCCTATCTCAAAATAAATAAATGATAGATATTTAGATAGAGAAAGAGATGGGGGGAAAGAAATAAGGAAAAAGGAAATAAAAGTTTAAATATAGCACTAAAAGAAAAAGGGCCAAAGGCAAAAAAAAGGAATGGAATGAAATACATAATTTCCTTCTGGTTCAGAAAATATCTGGACACTGGTAGAAGATATAGAAACAGATTATATCTTATATTTTACAAAATATTTATTTTTAAAGCAGTGCTTTTATGGATATATGTGTATGGGTATGTTTGTTTATGAGTTTGTGGAGGTGGGTATGAATGTATGTGTTAAGTATACAGGTGAATCAGGTGAGTATGAGTCTGTGTGTGTGTGCGAGTATGTGTGTGTGTATACAATTGGCTCATATATACAATTCATATACATTTAGTTCAATACAATTGGAAATTCAGAAGGCTGTGAAGTGACAAGCTCCTCAAGTGGGTCAAATAGCTGGAGATCCAAGCAGTTGGTATAGTCATAAGAGTAAGAATTAAAGAAGAGAAAAATTATTGCCAATAATGTTGTTCCGGTTGTTTGTGTTGTTGTTGTTATTTACTTTCAAGTAGACACAATTTAGAGTCATTTAAGAAGAGAAGCCTCAATTAAGAAAATGTCTTCTCTAAACTGTGTGTTGACAAGCCTGAGGCATTGTTTAAATTCATAATTTTTGTATCCCTACCCAATTACCAAGACAATGCCATGTATGGGAATGTGGTGTTTAGTTGTATAAAATTAAGGCTCAGGCTAGGCAGTAGTGGTATGCCTTTAATCTCAGTTCTCAGGAGGAAGAGGCAGGGAGATTATCTGTGAGTTTAAGACCAGACTAATCTACAAAACAAGTTACAAAATAGTCAGGGTGGTTACACAAAGAAACCCTGTCTTAAAAACCATATACAAACAAACAAAATAAAAGAATAAAATAAAATAAGGCCGAAGTAAGTCATGAGGAGCAAGGCATTACATAGTGTTACCCGATGACCTCTGCGACAGCATCTGCTTACAAGTTCCTACCTTGAGTTTCTGCCCTGACTTCTTCATTGATATACTGCAAGTTATAAAGTGAAATAAGCCCTTCCCTCCCCATGTTGTTTTTGGTCATAGGATTTTATCATGTAAATAGAAATTCTAACTAAAAACTTGAAAACATAATTAAAATCAAGAGTCTCCATATTTAACAAACTGAACAAGGCAAAATGAGAATTTATTAAAAGAGATCCATGTAAGAAAACATAATAATTAAAATTCCTAAAAAAATTAAAAGAGAGATTTTAGACAGCATCAAAGGGAGAGAACTCATCACATACCAAAGGACCCTCAATGACCCAGCCCCTAGACCAACTGCCCTAGGGCTCCAACTCACGTTCATCCATGAATCACAACAAAGAATGTAGCACAAATCTCTGCATGAGCTGAAATGTCATTAGTTTTCCCAAACACAAAGCATTTGGCAACATACAAGAATTTTTCTGATAAATATTCTAAGATCTAGGACTGGAAGAGAGTATTCTAAATTAATATTTATTAATTCAAATCTAATTACATGTTCAATGGTGAAAAACTGAAACCTTTAAAATGAAAAACAGGCAAATTTTCAACATTTTTATTCATTTATTTGTTTATTTATTTATTTTTTATTTATTATGAACAAAGAAGTCACACTTCCTATCCTTGTATATCCTTATTCAAGGTCCATTTCCCTCCCACCACATCAGGACATTCTCT
>PVIH01027388.1:0-17040 GCA_004025045.1 Sigmodon hispidus | reverse complement strand
TTGGTTTTTACCTTGTTTGTTTGTTTAGAGATCACTAATGAGTGAGTACATCGTCTGCTTATCTTTCTGAGTTTGTGATACCTCGCTCAGGAGGATATTCTCCAAGTCCATCCATTTGCCTGCAAATTTTAGGATATCATTTTTTCTTTTTTTTTTTTTTCAAAGAAAATAAGAGTTTATTCTGGAGACAATTTTGAGTCAATGTTGCCTGGGAAACACAGAGCTATGTTTTTGAGATTTATTTCTTTTATCCTATATCCTTATAAGTTTTACTGAATTACATTTTCTTCAGTAAGGTGACCTGATCCCTCCTGTGGCCTTTACTATCTCCCATCAAGACCTCTTCCACTGTCTACCCACGATGGGTATTTTATTTTCCCTTCATAGTAAGATTTGTGCACTACCTCTCCTTAAGCCCTTCCTGTGTTACGTAGCTTCTCTAGTTTGTGGATTTTAGCCTGGTCTCTTTATCCTTTATGGCTAATATCCACTTATAAGTGAGTATGTACCATGTTTGTCCTCATGAATCTTGGTTACCTCACTCAGAATGATTGTTTCTAGTTATATACATTTGCCAGCAAATTTCCTGATGTCATTTTTTAACACCAGAGTAAATACTCATTGTGTAAATGTACTGCATTTTCTTTATCTGTTCTTAAATTAAGGGATACCTAGTATTTTTTTCAACTTCATGGCTATTATGAGTAAACCTGCTAAAAACACAGTTGAACAAGTATCCTTGTGGTATGGTTGAGCATCCTTTGGATATTTTCCAAGTAGTAGTATAATTTGTGCCTGTGGTAGAAAGACTTTAAGAAACTATACATTAAGAAACTAAATAATCTAATCAGAGTGGGGTACATATTTAAACAGAGAATTCTCCACAGTGAAATCTCAAATGTCAGAGAGATACCTACATGTCCAGCTTCCTTAGCCATCAGGTAATTGCAAATCAAAACAACTCTGAGTTTCCATTTCACACCTATCATAATGGCTAAGATCCAAACATAAGTGACAGCTCATGCTGGTGGGGATATGGTGCAAGGGGAACACTCTCCCATGCTGGTGAAAATACAAAGTGATATAACTACTTTGGAAATCAATATGGTGGTTTCAGAGGCTGGCATTTTAAACAACAAAATGTTTGAAGTATTTAGTTATATAGGGATATCCAAAGGAGGAAATGCATTATTATTGGACAACTCTTCTAACTTGAATTCAGTTACTATGATAAACAGTATTACAAAAGAAACTTTGGGGAGGAAACGGTTAATATCATGTTACACTTCAGACTCACAATTCATCATTGAGAGAGTAAAGAATGAGATTCAAGATTAAAAATCTGAAGGCAGGAGGACCTGAAGCAAAGTACATGGAGGAAAGCTGCTTTCTAACTTGCTTCTTCTGGTTCCTGCTCAGCCAGAATTAAAATATAGACAGACCCACCTACCATGGTGTGAGGGGACACTACTTATAGAAAGATGAACACTTCTACATTAATCAAAATTTTAAAACTGCTTCACAGACATGGCAACAGGCTAATCTAACCAAAGTTGTTCCTCAATGGAGACTCAGATAACTTCACTGTGTCAAGTTGATAGCTGAGGTGAGGGAGGAAAAAAATCAATGAATTATATTGAATTTTAAATACACTAAGTTAATACAGTTTGAAACTATAAACCTATTTTATATGATTTATCTAGACAAATGTTTAGACATGCCATGTAAATTTAGTGGTATATATCATGAATGCTGGGGCTTATCATGTTGTTTCTTTAGTGTAAACTATATTTACTCTTCTAATAAAAGATGTGATAATTAAGTATTCAGGACTTGAAAAATTTTTTAGAATTTTTGAAAATAAAATATTTAGCACTTTTTAAATATAAGCCTCAGGAATGAGAATGAACTTTGACATATATTTGCACTACTTTTAGGGAAACAAGCTAGTTGGTTAAAAATTAAGGTCACATCTTTTACTTAACAATAAATGACATGACACAAAATGAATAATGCATGTATTGTAAGGCTGAAGAATTTTCTATTTTATCCTATTAATAATACATAAAACCTGATAATCATGTTGCTGCATTTGAAGAAACAGTAAATCAAAGACAAGAGAGAGAAACTTTAAAATTCTAGGTCATATCATATCTGCAAAATTGTCATTTCTTAGTAGAAAGCCATTAGGAATCTTTTTATGTCTCTGTGAGATAAGAGAGGATCAAATATGTCTGTAATCCCAATATTGTGGTAACTTTAAGAGAAATCTAAATCAAAGTGAAATTATGTTAAAAATATCTCTCACTCAGTTATCCAATTAAGAGAAGTTAAAACGTGTGTTTGCGTTACTCTAGGGAAAGATAAAATGCTTGTCAATCAAACAGGAAGAGGAGAAATTGTTTAGAGAAATGAGTGTGAACTGTCATGAAAGCAACAATGATGATATTTAGTTATGAAATGGCCTAATAAACATTCACAGCTCCATAAATCATCACAACTTCTTGTATTCACATATTACCTTTGTTGTTTCAAAACTGTTAGCAACTTATCAGAACACCACCTTCAATGATGCTGTCTTGCTGTTTGCCTGCAATCTCCCTAGCTTTCGCAGTAGACCCTAAGAAAATATATTTTATTTTTTATAAAACCAGGAACTAGTTTGTTAACAAAATGACATTTTAATTATGATGTCTATGCCTCTAGGGTGTTGTCCCTCTACAGACAAAATTTCCATTGCCACTGTGCATGTATGCTAGGATATTTTAAATATAGCAATCACTAGATTCATAAGCAAGACTTGTGTAGATGTGATTTAACCAAAGAAAGTTATTGAAAAACTGGTGGAGTAAAAATATTTTATTATAATGTTCTCTTAAATCTGATCATGGGAAGTAAGTGACAGACATACACTTTACACACATATTGGGAAGTTAAAAACAATAAATTTACTATATTGATTAATAAGTACTGAAATAGAAGAAAATACTTAGAAAATCAATATGGTAAATAAACACAGATACTTCCTGGTATCAGTGGATGGTCTTAATGTGATAACTAAGGAAGCAGAAGACTTTACTCATTTAAATGTTTACAAACTCTATTTGTATTAGGACATTGTTCTGGAAGATGGAGATGACCAATGTGATAATTGTGTTATTATCATGAGATGCTCATTGAGAAATGGTTCTCCAGAAAAAAAATTACTTAGAAAAACTTGAATAACATCAAAACTGTGTAAGTCATTCCAAATCTCAAAAAAGGGGCAGAAAATGGTTTTTCAATAAGACCATTTGTAAATCAGATGAACAGTTAGATAAGAAATATAACTCCTGGATACTCTTTAAATGGGTAAGACCACAGAATTTGATCCAAAAAGAGATACAGTACAAAATGTTCCCAGAGGGGCAGTGATACAGGACTGGGAGCCCTCTGGGTAAGGGCCAAGTCGGGAGACATTAGTGCCAAAGTCAAATCTGGGGAAAGGAATGACAGGAGTTTTGACAAAACTTGCACTTGATTTCTCTCTTTCTTTTGATTCCATCAACACGCTATTGCAATTTCCCAATATAAAGAACTCCCAAACACGTCTTCTTTCTATTCTCTGAAATCTCTGTATAAAATTAGATCCACATATGAATTCACAACAAGTGTGGCAGCATTCACAAGCTCAAGCGAGCTATGTCCTAGCATGGAAAGGGGAAAGGAAGCCATGTAATTCAGCTGCTGATTGAGGAGGTACTGGTATTTGAACATATCTGGGAGAGGAAGAACCAGTTGTTTTCAATGACGTGATGCTCCAGTAGGTGCGCCACACTATAAGACAGGCTCCATTCCCCAAAGGAGAAGGGCAATGATAGATGGAAACCCTTGGAAAGGGACACTGAGAGTTAGGTGAGTAGGGAATGAGAAGGAGAAGGTGGGTGTGAGAAGAATCAGGGGAGAGGTACTGAATACAACCAATATACATTTTTAGTAAATCCTTAGACAATTCTAAAATGCTATTTTAAACAGTTCAGAGTAGTGCTCACAATAGCAAAAGATTTTATTGCATGCATAGCAATGCATATGAACGGAAAAAGCTAGCTGCTCATATGGCAAATCATGTGTATAGTGACAGAATCCAAAAGTCATAGTTTGCTTTAGAAGGCAGGATGACTAGGTTAGAGGAACTTTTGTTCACATCTGTATATTATAAGCACATATATCTAATACCTGGCCAGTTGTGAATTTTAAATGACAAAAGTGTGAATTCTCTCCTTTCTTCAAGGACGAGCAGACAGAGGAAAGAAAGAAATAGCTAGACAACATGGTTGAACATCCTTTTCTCTGCAGCAAGCAAGTCGTTGACTCTTTGTCAGTGTGAGTGATTAGCAGCAGCTCCTCCAACAGACTCTGTGATGTGGTGCTCCAACCGAGAGCTGTCTGTTGCTCTTTGAAGGGAAGTTGTTAATGCTGCAGATTGATGGTATTCTCCAGTCTCCGGTTATAAAGAGAAAGCAGATGTTCATGTGCAACTAACCCTAACACGTCAGGAAGGCTACAGACATTCTCCCGTCTTAGTTATCATAATTTAATGTCTAGAATACATGCCCAAAAGCTTCACAAGGCAGAGGATCAGCATGTCCCATGTTATGCAAACCAAGTCCCTGAACTCCTCTGTATGCATAGCTCATCCTCTGAGATGCAGTCATATTGAATATGAGTTCAGAATGTTCTGAACTGTTTCTGCTGGTGTATTTGCAAACGCTACAAGGTTTGTTACCTTATAGTTCTTACAGGACCTGTTTTTTTTTTTTTCTTGGATTTTTATACTTTGCTTATGTGTATGTCTTTGTGTGTGTGTTTACTACTAATTAGCAAAACTTGCTTGATAAAAATAAAAAAGTGATAACACAAATGTCTAGTGACCTTAAGGGTCTTTTTTCTAGGAAGCTGTCATTGAGTGCTTAGCTGTTTTATTTTTTTAGAAAACTTAAGATAATCAACATCTTATTTGTCAACATTATGTAAATATGTTTGATTTTTCTACTATGAAATTTACCATTCTATTAAAATAAAAAAACAGGAATTGATTTCTTTATAAGCATATAATAAAATAATAAAATGTGATATGTTCATTCAAGATTATGAGCATAAAAGAAAATTTAAAATTTAATATTATTCATTTTTATATCCAATTATTTGAATATATACATTATACTATAGTGCTCACATACCCATTTTAGTTCTTTTTAATATTGTTGGATTTAATGAAAGGTTTATATTTATTTTGGCAGCTTACCTTATAATTCTTTTTATCAGTTTTTACTAAGAAAAATTATAAGCCCCTAGTTCAATAGAGAGCAAATGCACTAAGGAAAATGGTAAAGAATCATGAAAACTGAGCAAAACTCAACATTCCTTACCTCAGCTTTCAAACAATATTCTCAATTGTGTTATTAACTGGTAAACATATACATTTATTTTCATCAATGTATTTATGTTCATGTAATATTAAGAACATGTCATTATTATATAACACAGAAGGATACACACACACACACATCAAGCAGAAAGCAATTAATTGTAAGTCTTTCCCTATAGAAAATGCATGGTAGAATTGAGGTATATCTCTTTCATTAAATATTAGTTCTTGGTGGTTGAATATTGGAAACACTAAGTAAACGTAAAGAGAAAAGCTATCCTAGGAAAAGCAATTGAAAAGAAAAGATATCAGACCCTGACCTTGAGTTTCTTTTTTTTTTTTTTTTTTAAATCTCATGTCTACAGCCTAGTGCTACCTATATGTCTTCTTGCAGGAAAAGTCTCCGCAGAAATTAACTTAATTGTTTATGTGTGTGTGTGTGTGTGTGTGTGAGAGAGAGAGAGAGAGAGAGAGAGAGAGAGAGAGAGAGAGAAGGAGATACAGAGAGAGAGAAATGTGTACTTTCATAAAGAAATAAAACTTCTCTACAAAAGCTGTGTAATAGTAGTTAATGCTCACTACTGTTTAATCATTTGAGAAAACAAAAACCACTCTTTACAATTTACCCCATCTTAAAAATGAAACATAGTAACATCTAAAATGGTTATATGCTTCTATTGTTCAGTTCTAAAATAAATTACCTCATAGCTTTCAAAATTTATAGACTTTTATTGTAATTCAATTGTAATTTACTGTAAATTTTACTTATTTCAGTGCAAATCTGATGAAGTTAATATAGTCTCTCTCTTTGTATGTATGTGTGTGTGTGTGTGTGTGTGTAAAATATTTTAAAACTTGGTTTGTGTAGTATCACAAATGAGATTCAGAGCCAATTATTGGGGGAAGGCTGAAATATTAGAGAGAGGAAGCCTTATAGTCAATTTTTACTTAGTTGTCTTGTAAGTTTTTTAGGCTTGTTTTGGTTGTTAGTCACTTTTTTTAAGTTGTTTTTGTTTTTTGGGGTATACTTATATACCCATCCAGGTTATGATTATATATAGCCTTGAATTTACGAAAACAGAAGTTTTGTCTCTGGAGTTGTGGGATTAAGGGTGGAGATCACCACTCCTGGCTTTCACTGTGTTGGGAATAAAGGTGTGTGTGATTGACTTCAGCTGCTTATCTTTTTATTCAAGGTTTAAGAATGTTTTGAGCTGTCTGCCTAGGATTTGACTGGGTGCTCTCTCCCCAGTATTCAGGTTTTATTAAATAGATAATATATATCCACAGGTTTGTTTATTTATTTATTTAGCTGCAGAAGGAGTACCTGTGGAGGATAGAGAACAATTTGTCAAAGTTAGCTTTTTCATTTCATCATGTGTGTTTGTAGGGATCAAACTTAGGTCATGAGACTTGGTGCTAAACCATAGGGCTTAAACTTTCAGCCTCCACTTTGGCCACATAGATGAAGAGCATAAACCTTACAAAATGATGAACATCCAATACCAAATTATTCTTCATAAATTTAAGCAACATGGACCAATATATCTTTCTCATATTCTCCACATTATTGGTAATACAATATATCTTTATATTGTTAAATATTTTAAATTGTTATTTTGATTGATGCTTTCTGTAATTTTAGAATACATAATTTATTCCTCTTTTTAACAGTTATTTGACTGATGTTGTGTGTATGTGTGTGTGTGTGTTTCTGTGTACTAAGAGCGTACAGTTTTTTATGTCCTATGTGCCTTTTCTATTAGGTTATTTGATTTATTATTTTCTCCTGAGCTGTAAGAAATTCTTATGTACTAAGGAAATTAGTCCTTCGTGAGCCATATTCTTTGCAAATATTTATTCCTACTTTTATTATTCATTTGTCTCTGACTTTTGCTATTGAATTGTGCCTGCTAGGTCTCCTTCAGAGGAGTTATTGAGGCAGCTCTGACCTGAAGTGCTGTCAGCTCAGGCTGCAGCTCAGCTCTGCCACTCCAGAGATTGTCTCAGCATCAATTTATTTGCACTCTGCAAGGCAGGTCTTTTGGGAGGAACCAATATCTACTGACTGCCCTAGACTGAGATAAAAGGTCCAATATTTTGGCTCATTGTGAGACATCTCTGATGGGCTATTTTAGATACAGAAGTTCTCCAGAGCTGAACTGAGACTGTCAATCAGGTCACATTGTGGTTTCAACTTTTGTCTTTGTATCTTACTGTATTCTTACCTTTTCTTCAATACATTTAGTGATTGTGATTGATTCTAATCTCCAATATTAACTTGCAAATTAGAGTTTAGTTCTCAAAGAAGCCAAATGGGGCGGGGTGGGGGAGAGAAAGAGAGAGAGAGAGAGAGAGGTGAAGTAAAATTATATACTACCATAGCCTTATTGTTGCTTTATTCTGAACTTTTTTTCTCTCTATTTTCCTTTCCTTCTCTCTTTTCTTTAACCTCTCCGTAAATTTCCAGTAAGTATATACATATATATCTGTGCATATATACTAAATATAATGTGTATATATATACATATATATATATACTATGTATAATGCATATTACTTACCAAATTCTATAAACTTTATTATTAAAATGCTGTAAACTAAAACACAAGCATCCAAATTAACTAGACCCAGAATCTGTACTATAGCTTACATTTTCTATTACAACAGTCAGGCTGATTTCTAGATTATATAACCTTGTAGAAGTTATTCTACACCATTCTCTGAATACATGGTTGCTAATGGTCCTTAAAGGCATCTAAGTCTTTACAATTATAGATAATTTCCCTCATGCCTATGTATATGCTTCTAGCATGCATGTTTGTGTGTGTGTGTGTGTGTGTGTGTGTGTGTGTGTGTGTGTGTAGTAGGGTGGGGAATTTTTGAATCATAGGAAATGGGATATTCACTCCTAGAAATTTCCAAACTTTTTAATGAAAGAGATTTCATAAGTCCTAGGGTTAAAAGATATGTTCAGATGGATTCTTTTCCTATCCATCCATTAGATAGGAAGTTGGAAGAAAATTGTCTTTCATAAGGTTAGATGTGCATCAGATGGTTGATGAGCTTGTGCCACTGGATCTGTTAATAGTCTACCTTCTCTGACTTGAGAAACTGAAAGCCTCTCTTAAAAAGCCTGACTGGTTTTAAAATCAGCTTTTTCATACCCACAGCTTGCTACATTCCTTTCTTTATTAATTCCTGTAATAATTAAGTTTATTTTTCTACCTGAATAGGTTAGGTAACTTCCAGGTATCCAATGAAACATTATTTCTGCTGTGTTTATTGATGATTTGTAAATACTGACCTGTTAATAGATAGAAATAGAGAAAATCCATGTGCATCTGTATGGTTAAGGATCATTCAAAGTTTATAAACCATAAAAAGTTCACAGAAAGAACAGATTTGTTTCTATTTGAGTGTGGATTGCCATCATATTATTCCCTTAGATATTTGAATATCAAAGGATCAGAATTTTAGGTTCTAGTCTCTTGTCTCTCCTGTGAGATTTCATGAATACCTTGCATGCAAATAGTGTGTGTATAGACTATTCAGTTTTTATAACTATGCAAAAGTTCTGCAATATAAATCTTATAATTGTCTATCTACCTATCCAATTATCTATGTACATAATTATCTACCCACACATCTATCCTAAATATTGTTGTATTTACTAATCTATCTAATATAATTTCACATATATATATATATTCTCTGTCTATCAAATAAGCAATTCATTTGAGTATCTAATCTATCAGTCTATCTACAGCATCTACTATTTTACTTCTGTCTGTCTGGAGATTTCTGACTAACTCAATATCATAGCCTTCTTACTGAAATAGCTTTGAGGTTCTGAATATTTTAAACAACTTCAGATTTCATGTTGGCAAGTCTTCAAGACACTTTTTGGCTTCTTAGTCTTAGAATTAGGGGGATTTTTAAATTTGCACTCTGCGATTAAGACAATATGTAGACATTTACAGAATGGATTCTTTGAAAATTTTCCTTGTGAGATGTAAGAGATACATTTTCTTCTGTATCCTTGCAGCTCCTTAGACACATAACTTTCTCTGGTCATCATACATTATCATTTTCCTTGAGTGCTCTTCTCTGAGAGTCACATGTGTCTGGCTCAAAGGAGTCATGGCTCTGCACACTCATTACTAAACTATTCTTGATTTCTATGCCAGGAGGAGCTCTCTATACTACATCTCCTATAATCCATCAGCCCTTCCGCCGACTGTTGTCAATACCCATTAAAAACCTAACACCCCTGCTTCATAGATACTCCAACTTAAATGATTTCAGATTGTTCTTTAATGCAAATTTTAATCTTTTCTTAAAGGAAACATATCTATTATCACAGAACAATAGGTCATTAAATTTCTTCTAGAAAAACAACAACAAATGGCACAAGGCAGACAAGAGTCTCCAGCCTGGCTTTGTTACTCACCTAACACCAACGTGCACCTGATTGTATTTTTCAAAATTGTAAAAAAATAAATAAATAAGTAAATAAAGGAAGCTGATTGAAGACCTCAGTGAGTAAATGTGCTTGATTGGTATGTTTGAGCAGCTGATTTTGAATTGCTGACCGTTGGGTAGAAGTTTCTTCTGGCAATGAAACATTCCTACCAGGCAAAGAAGATCTTTAAGAAGACAACTCAAAATAGCTTCAGAAAGTGCCTGAAATTGATTAGAGTCGTTAGGTGCCTGTTTCCCAAGAGTAAATGATATAAAGGCTCCTGAGAATTACTCAGACAAGCCAAGGTACAAAGAAGATTCTGAGACCAATAGGCTGTACAAAAGAAGCAGAAACCAGGCAAGATTATTAGAAGTTTGACCAGCTGAGTCACGTGGAAGGGATACTGTCCAATCTGCTGTCCAACAGCTGCCTGAAGGCTGTTCATTAAGCTCCATGTTCCCAGTTTTCATGACATAGCTGTGTTTAAGTCATTTCTGCTCCAGTAAGTAACTGTACTTCACTTATATTTTTGTTATCTAATCCCAACTAAACTTACTGATTCACCGAGTTGAACTTTGCTGGTGTCTATGCTTTTTTCTGTTGTAAGCTCCTATCTGAGGTGAGCTGATGTGTGTATTTGGTTTCCCCAGAAGTCTTATCACACAACATCAGAATCTACAATGAAGGAGAGAGATAACTAACTCTTACAAGTTGTCCTCTGATATTTATACATGAGGGTAATTATATACACACACACAAATAAACAATTACATATTCAAAAATAATTTTGTACTTCAGTATTTTTGTCTGCAAAAAGAAAACATAGAAACCTCTTAGTTACCTGTCACTTTTAAGCAAAACAAGTTACATAAAAATTTCTCATGGAACACACAGTTATTTAATAAGGCTTAACTACTTCTTATTCCTTTTTCTGATATCTTAATGATCATATCTTAAGTAACTACAATAAAATGAGAAATTCTTATGTGACTTAGAAATACTTGACCTTATCCATGTAAGAAACACTGTTATTGGTAAAGACTAAAGAGCTTTTTAAGGGGTTGGAAAAAAACAAACTCTTAAACCATGTGGAAATCATAATTACTGTACCTCCCATGGAAAGCAGTGTAGAGATTCTTCAATAAGTTAAAAACTCACTACTTGGTATATATCAAAACCAAGTCAATGGGCTATATCACATCAAAACCAAATCAAGGGGCCACAGCAATGACTCAGCTGTTAAGAAGAGTGTACATTGCTTATGTAGAGGGCTTGAGTTCAATTTCCAAGGATCCATAGCAGTCAGCTATCCACAGACTTTATGTCCAGATTTATCTAAAAACTCTGGCATTCAAGGTTAACTGCACACATGATCATATACCCACACACAGGCATAAACTCAGACTTATGCACATAATTAAAAATAAGCATAAAATCTTAAAAAAAGCAAAAAAGGCAAATCCATAAGATAACACATTTGAGTCTGAAAGTTTGTTGGGGCTTTATTCAAGATAGCAAATAAAGAAAACAACCTGCATGTCTATTAGCTGGTAGATGGAAAAAATTCACTATGTATTATAAAAAGTATGAAATCTTGTCTCCTTTGACAATCGCAGATAGAACTGGAGATCTTTATGTTAAGTAAAATGAGCCAGACACATGGTATCATTCACATGTGGATGTTAAAAACACAATTTATCTCATAGTAACTGTCAGCACAAGAGCATTTATAAGAGTTTTGGAAGAAACAAGAAAAAATATGGGCATGAGTGAAGTTCTCAGATATAGAGAGAAAAGAGAAGAGATATTGTTATATTGGATATTAGTGTGAATATAGTCAATAATATTATAAATTATGCATTTGAGAAGATAGAAGAAATTAATCTGAAAGTACTTATAGGAAATTGATAAGTGTTTGAAGTATCACACACACACACACACACACACACACACTATTTAATTTGCCTTCTTGTTTTAAGATTTCTACAGTTTTCAGTACTGAAGAGATGGTTTTAGTGGTTAAGAATCCTTGTTACTCTTGCAGAGAACTTGGGTTTGGTTTCCAAAAATCATATCAGGTGGTTCACAACTACCCCAGGTCCATGTAATCTGATTTCTATTTTGGCCTCTTCTCTGCTCACACTTTGATTAATAGTCACACATGCTTATGCATCTAGATACATACATATAATTGTCAAAAAATAAATATCCAGGCATGGTGGTATGTTTTTAATCACAGCACTTGAGAGACAGAAGAAGTTGGATGTCCACAAAACTGAAGCCCACATTTTATTCATAGTGAGCCCAGCCAGACAAGGCTATATATTGAAATCCTGACACCAAATAGAACAACAAACAAAAACACACCTACAAGCAAAATATTTTCAGTGTATAAAATATCACATTACTCACTAATACATATTTAATGTTTTGTATTACTTTAAAAACCGATTGTAATAGAAAATTTTAAATTGAACTTGAAATAATTATGTAAAACAATTTAAAATAACCAAATATTTTAACATATATTAAAGCAATTTTGTTAAAATTACTCATTTCTTTATTCCACTGATGATCTTTTTAATGGTTTTAATTATATGAATTGTACTCTTGGTATATATAATGACATAATTTGTCTTTTTATAAATTCTATCTACCCTAATTTCTGTTCAATACAATACCATTAATATGTTATATTCTAGTACTATTTCCATACAGATATGTTTATGATACATTAAAATATTTCTATTCTTAATTTTAGTAAAATTTCTGATGATGTTCCAAAGATCCAGGAAGTAAACTCATTACACGTTGATCAACTTAGATGGCAGTTATGTTCATTCTTATGTTCAAACAATAGAGTGCATAGTTCTGTTTGTGTCAAAACAGGACAACACATTTATGACTGTGCCCTGTGAGAGAATGGTTTTGTAGACTATAAATATTTGTCATTTATATGGTTTAATAAAACACTGATTGACCAGAAGCTAGACAGGAAGTAGAGGCGGGACAATCAGACTAGGAAAATTCTCTTGGATTCAGATGTGCAAAGAAGCGAACAAAAGACGCAGAGGAAGCTGGATGAGAATGCTACACTGAGCAAAAGGTATCAAACCACATGGCTAAACATAACTAGAATCATGACTTAATTCAAGTGTAAGAGTTAGCAAGTAATACCTGAGCCATAGGTAAAACAGTTCATAGTTAATATAAGCCTTTGTGTGATAATTTGGGATGAAATGGATACAGGACTGTCCAAGTGGGACAGAGAAACTACTAACTACAGTGTGTGAGACATTCGTTAAAGATTTTAGTACCAATTATATTTTTTTCTGATTTCTGAAAAGGTGTTTCAGATATGTAGTGATATGTTTGCATATGTGTTTGAAATAAATTTTTTTCTGACTCTAACTTATCATATCTCATGAACTAAAATGTTAAGATATTTTAAAGAAATCCACAATTTGTTATTTAAATGAATTTTGAAAATGAAAAGAGCTGAGGACGTGCCACATTCATAGAAAAATGCCTCATATAGAAGAATGTTTACATAATACTAATGATGCGATGGACCTTATTAGCATTGAACAGCATATGTTCCTCGGAAGCAATGGAACATAAACCCACTATGTAGATGAGAATGGCAAAATCTGGAATCGCTTGAGAGACTCACTAAACTTCTAAACTTTCACAGATCCATAATGATCCTGCAAATTGAGAATGAACACCTGTTCTGGACCATTTTCAGGAGGGAAGTGCCAAGTGGGGACTTGCTGGTATACAGGCAAAGTTGTACCTCTTCAAGGTCAACTGCTAATTTGTATCATTTACATAAATGTTTCTGTTAGCAACCTCATATCAATTTCAGAAGGAATAATTGTAGACTGTGAATTCTTTGCCAATTTTTTTTCAATGAGGAAAAACTGAATTACTAACCTAGAGTCAATAACTAAAATATTCCTCCAGCTGTAACTAGGATAATAAATCTAAGAAAGTAGCAGGGGCAGAAGGAAAAATGATGGCTTTTTTTTTTCAGTGTGCTCAAGAGAGATGCCTTGGGTATTGGCCATGGAAACTAAAATGGCATTGAAAGACTTTTGTCAGCACTTTTAAAGAGTGACCAGAGGCAATAAATGAGCCCTATTGATTGTTATTCTCTGTGGATCTCTGTGCTGCCAAGAACTCTCAAGTTCTAATACCCAGAGTGAATACCCACCATCAATTTATTTATAGACATTAATGCATTCCCCATATATGCCATCAACAAGTTGGAGACATATAAAGATAGGAAGGATATAGACACTAAAAATAGCTCAAAAATAAAGAGTAAAGAACCAGACAGTTCTGAGAGGTTGTGATGAATCTCTCTGTATATTAAGCATTGAGAAGACCAGGGTTCAAGTTGGTACTCTCTGTGTGTTTGAGGTGCCAAGTGAGACAGCCTGAGCAGTAGGCTTTTTTCTAAAGTCAGAATTCTGGAAATAAAGGAATACAAATACTATTAAATTTCAGAGTTTGTGAGAATGTCTGAAGAAAAGGAAAAATGTACCAAGTAGAAATCACATAAAAAAGCTTCTAAATGAGAACCTCTTTAGGCGTAGAAAGCAACCCCTAGAATAAAGGGAGACCGAGGAGCCTTAGAGATCAGGAAGCTTCTGATGGATGACAGGTGTCCCTGGTTTCTATGAGTGAGTGACCCTGCTGCTTTCCAACTTTCCCCCCAAGAAATCCCCAGTCTCCATGTCTAGCCCTACAACTATGGTTTTGCTGCAATCTGCTACTTGTAAAATTTGGGAAGAAAGTGTTCTGTTCCCAATGGTCAACTTCCAATCCAACGCCTCAGATGCAAGCCATGAAGAAACTAACAGAAGACAAGTGAGAGAGTCCAAGGCTTGCAGTTCATATTATTACAACCTGAAGTGAAATTTGAAGAGCTGCTGAACAATGCCTTTAGTGCTTGCAATACTCTTAGGGTCAACAAATGGCAGAAATCTTCAAATAAATTATCTTGTAATTGGAATAGAAAAATCACATCTTGAACTTTTTCTTCCAGAACCAATTTAAAAGTTGTGTAAGGGAATAAAATGTTGGATGTTTGACTGGGACAGATTGAAAGAGAAAGGGGGAAGCAGATTTGTGTCTCTTTGTCCAAAGCATCTTTATTCACTAAAGTTTTACCTTCAAATATTTATTGACTTGGCTCTCTTTTTCTTTGCCCCCTACCCTATTAAATAGCAAGCTCAGTGAAGCTCAGTGTTTCCTTATTTTACATTCATTGTCAAGCTTGGCAACAGGCCAGAAACAGAGTTGGTCATTGATTACTGTCTGTAACACATAATATCTGCTGAGGGCCTGTGCTCTGCTGTTAACATAGTTAACTTAGAGAACGGGTCTTGCAATCATGCCAGAAAGCCCAAATAAAAAAGCCTAAACTATTTATTTAACATTTACAACTCTAAATTGTAGTATACATCTATATTGTATAATTTTCTTTAACAAAAGGTGAAAATAAAATGCTTAATCAATCTCTGCCCCCCCCAAATAAGTAAAATAAATTAAATGTCAAAAAAGATGACAACAAATTTTACCATAAGTAAACTGAAGAGCTGCTGTTCAGATTCTAAAGTCAATATCACTGACTAAAAAATTCTACCCAAATGCCAATATATTTTATTGTTTAAATGGCAAGACACTTCACAGAATGGACATAATGAGATCTCCACTCCTCGCAAATCCAGTTTTGACCCCCTCCCTCAAGAGTGAATCAGGTGTTCCTATAGTTGGAGTGGGATCCGAAGGGTCAGTCCAGGGTGTCTCTGATCTCAAGCTGTTCAGTGGTTGTGGTTTGCCACTTGGGCATGCTTGGCTTTTTTTCTTGTTTGTTTGTTTAGAGATCACTAATGAGTGAGTACATCCCCTGCTTATCTTTCTGAGATTGTGATACCTCGCTCAGGAGGATATTCTCCAAATCCATCCATTTGCCTGAGAATTTTACGATATCATTTTTTTCTTACAGCTGAGTAGTATTCCATTGTGTAGATGTACCACAGTTTGTTAATCCATTCTTCAGTTGAGGGACATCTAGGTTGTTTCCAGGTTCTTGCTATTACAAATAATGCTGCTATGAACATAGCTGAGCTAATACCTTTGGAGTGTGAATGTGCCTCTTTAGGGTATATACCCAGAAGTGGTATTGCTGGGTCCTTAGGGAGATTCATTCTTAATTTTCTGAGAGACCATCATATTGCATTCCAAAGTGGCTGAACAAGCTTACACTCCAACCAATAATGGAGGAGTGTTCCCCTTGCTCCGCATCCTCTCCAATATAGGCTGTCATCTGTGCCTTTTATCTTAGCCAATCTAACAGGTGTTAGGTGGTATCTCAAAGTTGTTTTGATTTGCATTTCTCTGATGGCTAAAGACAAAGAGCACTTTTTCAGGTGCCTTTCAGCCATTCATAGTTCCTGTGCTGAGAATTCCCTTTTTAGATCTGTACCCCATTTTTTGATTGGGTTATTCAAGGTTTTGGGCTCTAGATTCTTGAGCTCTTTATATATCTTAGAGATCAGTCCTCTATCACTTGTAGGGTTGGTGAAAATCTTTTCCCATTTTGTAGGCTGCCATTTTGTCCTATTGACAGTGTCCTTGGCTTTACAGAAGCTTCCTAGCTTCAGGAGATCCCACTAATTGATTGCTAGTCTTAGTGTCTGTGCCACTGGTGTTATATTTAGGAAGTGGTCACCTGTGCCAATTTGTAGAAGTATATTTCCCACTTTCTTTTCTATAAAGTTCAAAGCGGCTGGGTTTAAGTTGAAGTCTTTGATCCACTTGGATTTAAGTTTTGTGCAGGGTGACAGGCTCGGATCTATTTGCATTTTTCTACACACTTCCATCCAGCTATGCCAACACCATTTGTTAAATATACTATCTTTTTTCCATTGAATGTTTTGGGGCTCTTTGTCAAAGATTAGGTGTTCATAGGTTTTTGGGTTAATGTTTGGATCCTCAATTCTATTCCATTGGTCCACAAGTCTGTTTTTATGCCAGTACCAGGCTGTTTTTATTACTGTAGCTCTATAGTATAGCTTGAAGTCAGGGATGGTGATACCTCCTGAGGTTCTTTTGTTGAGTAAAATTGTTTTGGCAATCCTGGCTTTCCTGTTATTCC
>PVIH01027387.1:0-16745 GCA_004025045.1 Sigmodon hispidus | reverse complement strand
CCCCTAAAAGCAGGCTAAAGGAAATGTTTGATACAAACAAGAAAAATAAGCAGGGCTGGGGAGACAGCTCAGTTGGTAAAGTGCTTGCTAAGTATGGGGACCTGAGTTCAGATTCCCAGTACCCATGTAAGCACTGGGTGCAATAGTGCACATCTACAACCCTAGAACTGTACATAGGATGATCCCTGGGGCTCACTAGCAAATTGGCAAGCTCCAAGTTCAGTGAGAAACTCTTTTGTAAAATATATGGTAGATAAGCAATTGAGGAAGATGAGACATCCTGATGTTGACCTCTGGCCATGATATATACATGCACAGGGATACATGATCATACACATAAAGAGAAGCAGAAGAGACCGCAGAAGTCAGAAAACATATCCCATCATGTTAGTATATTACTTAACTCTAAATCCTAGTCGTGTAGAAGAAAGGGGTAACATAACACATTAGTACAGAGATTATGTTATCTCTATCCCTGTGACTTCACTTCATACAGTTACATGTGGCATTTCTGCAATTATCATTCAGAGTATATGTATGAATACACACACACAAACATATGTGTATATACCAAACCATATTTCCATATTTTACATATTAAGCATGCTGGAATTTTGAATCCAGCCTCTCATTCTATTTGATATTTGCCTACTGGCATGCACTATCATTGCCAGTCCAAAATACATAAGAAACTTACACAAATGAATAGCAAAACCCAAACTATCCAATTAAAAATGGGCAGAGGATTTAATAGACATTTCCAAAGAAGAAATACAAATGGCCAACAGGCATATGGAAAGCAGTTCAAACATCTTTAGTTAGGTAAAGGATAAGAGATAAGAATTGGACAGGTTGTGAGGTGGGTGAGAATCTTTATATGAGGCTGATAGAAATGTAAATTGGCAAAGCTATCATGAAAAATAGTATGGAAATTCCTCAATTGGTTTTTATGTTAAAAATAAAACTATCACATGATCAGTTCAGCAATCTCACTTCTGGATACACAGCCAAAGAAAGTGAAGTCAGCATTTCACATAGATGGTAGCATTTCCAATTTCACTGCAGCACTGTTTACAGTTACCAGAACAGGAAAACACATGTCCATTGGATAAGCAAATAAACATAGAGATGTCCAGAATAGCATCCAGCAGAATAGCATCCAGCGTTTTTTGTTTTTTGTTTTGTTTTGTTTAGTGGTTTTTTTTTTGTTTTTTTTTTTGTTTTGTTTTTGTTTTTTCAGGACAGAGTTTCTCTATGTAGCTCTGGCTGTCCTGGAACTCATTCTGTACACCAGGCTGTAGATCTGTCTAACTCTGCCTCCCAATTCCTAGGATTAAAAGCAGAAGCCACTTCCTCCTCCTACTCCTCCTCCTTTGAGGTTTTTTTTTTTTTTAAACATAATTGATTCTTTGGAAATAGCACATCATGTACCCTAATTCCATTTACCTCCCTGTCTCCCTATATTATCCCCTAGCCCCTGCAGTATCTCTCCAAAAGAAAAATTTGTAAGATCAAAACAAAACAAGCAAATCAACAAAAACAAGAACCAAACAAACAAACAAGCAAACAAACCAAACCAAACCAAAAAAAAAAAAAAAAAATCTCTTCAATTTGTGATGATTATTTGCTGTAGGACTATGATCTACTACACTGTAAATATTTGTCATTCCTATTGGTTTAGTAAACCTCTGATTAGACAAGAAGTAGTGGCTAGGAGAATGCTGGGAGATGGAAGAGCAGAACAGCAGACGACAGCAAGAGACAGGGGAAGTGGGATAAAAATGTTGCACTGAGCAAAAAAGTACCAAGCCATGTGGCTAAACATAAATAGAAATACGGGCTAACTTAAAGTATAAGAGTTAGGAAGTAGTAAGCCTAAGCCATAGACCAATCAGCTTTTTATTAATATAAACCTCTATGTGATTCTTTGGGACTAAGGGACTATGAATCCAGACCTCAGGGCTAGGCCAGGCTAGGCCAGAAACTTTTGACTATTTTTGTGTATTTAATAAAGCTTCTCTGAAAATTAGAGGGCAGCCAAGCCTTGAAGGAAAGGGAATAGTGATTCATCCTTTAATCCCAGCACTCAGGAGGCAGAGATTCATTCATCCTGGTGGCACTGGGAGTGGTGTGTCACATGGCATACCCCTTTGCCCAGTCAGCTTTACTGGCAAAAATGTTCATTGCAATGAGTCAGTGGTCTGGTTCAGGGCCTCTGGTTTCTGGTATCACTAGATCCTCACCGAAACTCTTCTGCTCCAGTCATAGAGATCCTGTGGGTATGGTTCCTCAGGGCCAGCCCTTCACAGGCTCCAGTGGGTCCTCAATGAGGTAGCTGTTAGGGTGTGCCAACCCAAGGCCAGGCTGTGGACCTGGGTGGTAGCTGAACTGGTCAGTCCCAACCACTGAGGCCATCTGCCTCAGGCAGGGGGGCGGGGCCAGCTCCCCTAAGCCTATGCCATCAGCTTCTGTTCTCTCTCACCTGTGGGCCATCTCTCCCAAGTACAAGGGCCAGCTCTCTTGCTAAAGTGTTCAAAAAGAGGCAGGGCCAGCTTTCACTGAGCCCGCTCAGCATGGCCCTCTGATTTCAACATGCATGGTCCCTATGGCCCTTGAGGTGATACGGCCATAGACATAAACACAGATCCCAGCTGCAGCTGGACCATGGCCCTCAGCAGCAGGTGGGGCCTGGGTAACATCCTGGTCCTGGGTGGAAGCATTGGCCACTCAGATCAGAGTGGCTCTTGGGGCAGCATGGCCTCTGGACACCACCATGGCCTCAGATTGTAGTCCCAACCCTGGGCTTCTGTGTGAACTTTGGTGGCCATACAAGACTTGAACTTCAGCACAGAAGGATCCTACCACAGTAGGATCATGAGCCCAGACATGGTCCTCAGCAGCAGCTGCATCTGGATGTTACCATTGCCCCAGGTGGCAGTACAGGCCACACAGATCAAGATCAGCCCCAGCAGCAGCATGGCCTTGGGACACCAACATGGCCTCAGACCTTGAGTGTCCACATGACCTTTGATGGAAACAGGAGCCTCATACTTTGACACAGACCCTGACTACAGCTGGGCCTTGGCCCTCAAGGCATCTCTGGCCAGGAAGCCAATATGAGATTGGGTAGCAGCACGGGCCATTCAGATCTGCATGGCTCCAGCTACATCATGTCCCTCAGACACTAGCATGGACTCAGGTGACTGATCTGACCCTGGGCATCCACACAGCAGGGAGTCACATATGTCATCTCAGACATAACCCTATGCAGCAGCTCAGCCTTGAATGGCATCCTGGCTCCAGCTGGAAGTACCAGCCACTCAGATCAAAATGGTTTGGACATCAACAAGGTCACACAAAGGTTCCAACCCAGCCCCAGGCTTTCACATGGTCCTTGGTGGCAACATGGACCACAGACTTCAACATAGACCCCAGCTGCAATAGGACCATGGACCCAGAAAATATCCTTGGCAGCAACTTGGGTCTGGCATCCAGCTTTTGTAAAGAAGGAAATCTTGCTATTTGGGCCAAGGAGATGAACCTTGAGGATATTACACAAAAAGATAAATATCTTTCTTCTCCACAGATTCCACATTAAACTGAGTCTGTATTAAACTTGTAGAATTTTTTGGTCATTTTCTTTCAAATGACAGTCTAGCAACTATTTATATGACATTTACATGTGTCAGTATTAAAAGTCATTTAAAATCATTTAAGGTATACTGGTGTGTGTAAGTTCTTTAAAGGCCATCTTTGTGTATGTGGGCATGCACAAGCCAGAGCCCATGTGTAGGATGGAGGACAGCTTTTCAGTCACTTCTCACCTTCCACCATAGCTGGGACTGAATAAGCCCTGGCTTGTGCAGCAAGCACTTTTATCCACTGAGCTATCTTGCCAGCCCCATATGTGTAGATTCTACACCACTTTATATGAGCAACTTGAACACTCTTGAATTTTGTCATCCACAGAGAGCAAAAGAATTTATCTACCGCAGATACTCAGGGGTGGCGGTACTGATCACTTCACGTGTAGAATTACCAAGCTCATGGACATAATAGAATGATGATAATCAGGAGCTAGGAGATAGTGGCAAGAGAAAGAGAGATTGAAAGTACAAATTTTAGAAGCTGGCAAGAGGGCTCAATGGACAAAGACACCTACTTTCAAGTCTGACAACTGAAGTTCGATCCCCAGACCCTATAGTGGAAGAAGAGAAGCAACTCCTGCAAGTTATCCTCTGAGGTCTGCACATGCACTGTGGCATGGGCATGGCTGTATTCACAAACATACACGTGTATATGCATGCACAAATGTCACACACATCAAACACACAGAAAAATAAAAATTAATTTTAAAATGTAAAGGATATTTCCTAAAGATAAATAATTAAAATGCAGCTGATAAAGTCAGGATGTAGAATGTCTGCCTCAATTGCACAAAGCTCTGGGTTTGGTTACCAGCACCATATAAATCAGGTATGATGGTGAAAACCTGTAACCCTAGTACACAAGAGAGAAAGGCAGAAGAATCAGAAGTTCATAATGCTCATATAAGAAAACAATAAAGAGCCAGGCATGATGATACATCCCTTTACTCCCGGCACTTGGGAACAGAACCAGGCGGATCTCTGAGTCTACAAAGAGAGTTTCAGGTCAAAAAGGAAAAAAACCTTTAAAAGCTGGAGCAGGGGTGCAAACGATTAAAACAATAGAAAAAAAACTGCAATACATGACATGGAATCAAGCAAATAGAAACACATTGAATCTCTTTTTAAAGTTGGCTCTCTGAAAAGATCAGCTGAATAAAGTCAACAAATTTCACAATATCCTGCTAGACAAGAAAAAAACCTGTGAGAACTGGAATATAGCTCAGGTGGTAGATGCTCACTGTGGTTTGAATGAAAATGGTCCCCATAGGGCTCACATATTTTAATGTTTGGTTCCCAGTTAGTAGAACTGTTTGGGAAGGATCATGAGGTGTGGCCTTGTTAGATGAGGTATGTCCTCTCTCTCTCTCTCTCTCTCTCTCTCTCTCTCTCTCTCTCTCTCTCTCTCTCTCTCTCTCTGCCTGGGAATCAGGATGTAAAGCTCTCAGCTACTGCTCTAGCACCACACCTGTCTACTTCCCACCATGATGATCATGGACTAACCCTCTCAGCCTGAACAAGCCCCCAGTTAAATGTTTTCTTTGATAAGAGTTGATTTGGTCATTGTGTCTCTTCACAGCAATAAAGAGTGAGTAAAGCATTCACCTAACAGGCATGGGAAGGTGACAAGAGCAGGACTAGATGCTCAAAGTCCTCAGCTATATATAACAAGATGAAGGCTACCTTGGGCTACATAAGATTCTGCCCCCAAAATAAATAGGACCTGGAGAGATGGCTCAACAGTTAAAAGCATGTACTGCTCTTGCAGAAGACTTAGTTCCTTGTACTCACATTAAGACACAACCATCTGTAACCCAAGTTCTAGGGGTTTGTTGCTAAAATTCCTTCTCTGGGGGAGATGATTCCAGACCCCAAGGATGAACCAAGACTCAATCCTACGAAAACTCAACCTAGGGCCTCAATGACTTTTTGCTCGGCTTACTTACAGGGCACAGGTGAGGGCTTCCTTATAAGATTTTAGGTCCTCATCCTTCTCCAAAGGCTACACTGGAAATTGTTTATCCAGCAGGGAAGACTGAGTCTCTATAGCTGAATAGCCTGGTCTTCCCTGACCTATGTTCTCTAGCTCATCCCCCAGGCCAATGCAATCAGAGCAAAATTGTATACAACAGGTGGTTTGGAGTGGCTAGGGTGAGAGTCTCATGACACCTCCTGCTCCTCCTACTACAAGAGGATGTCACTCAGCAAGTCCAGCTGGGATGATCATTTGCAAATCTGCACAGGTAAAGTGCTAGCAATGGGATTGGTCAGCTGGGAGGACAGTTTGTACAACAGGGCCTGAGGCCCTCTTCTGGCCCCTGAATGCACCTGCATTCATGAGCACATAACTTACACATACTTTAAAAAATAAAGTCTTTAGGTGCTGAAGAGATGGCTCAGCAGTTAAAAACACTGACTAACCTTCCAGAGGACCCACATAGTGGCTCACAATTGTCTATAACATCAGTTCTAAGAATCTGATGCACTCTTCTGGCTTCTGCTGGCACCAAACATGCATGTGGCATACAGACATACATGAAAGCAAAATACTTGTGCACATAAAATTAAAACCTTTCAAAAACATGTAAATAAATTAAATGCTCGCATATAAATCTAGCAATATAGAAAAGAATAATACATCATCATGGGGCTGGAGAGATGGCTCAGTGGTTAAGAGCACCGTCTGCTCTTCCAAAGGACCCGGGTTCGATTCCCAGCACCCACATGGCAGCTAACAACTGTCTGTAGTTCCAGTTCCAGGAAAAACACCAAGGCAAATAAATAAATAAAGTTTTAAAAAAAAAAAAAAAAATACATCATCATGACTAAAGGGACTTACTCTAGGAATTCAAACTGGCTTACTGTATGAAAAAATATTTGTTCTTTACTTCCCCCTCAGTGCTAACATTTAAACTAAAAGTCCCGTGCATAATGGGCAAGCATCCTGGGTCTGAGTTACATCCCTTGACCTGTAATTCACTATATTAAAAGAACAAAGGACAAGATCCAAAAAGGTACATTAAAAAAAAGAAAACAAAAACATTTAACAGAACTCTACATTCACCCACTATATAGTCAATCTAATAAGGATCATGTAGAAATAGCAAGATGAAATCAGAGCAGAAACAAATTGAACATTCTTTTAAGTGTCTTTTGGAAAATGAAAACTGATCAACTAGAAGCAGATGAAAATAACTCAGTGCTTTGGCACTGGGAGAAATGAGTAAATATATCTGTTGTGCCTCACTATTCCATGTGAAGCTCTCACCATATATGACCACACAGTCTCCTTCTGTCCTGAAAGCAAATGTCTGTATTAACCTTAAGGAAATAATCTAACTGTTGGAGTAAAAATCAAGGAAAGGATTTTTGGTGTTTGATGGGCTAAAAGAATAAACAGAAATGTGTATAGAGAAATGGCATTTTCATGATTTAAAGAAAATTTCTTTTTTTTTTTTTTAAAAAAAAAAAAACTTTATTTACTTATTTGCCTTGGTGATTTGCCTGGAACTGGAACTACAGACAGTTGTTAGCTGCCATATGGGTGCTGGGAATCGAACCCAGGTCCTCTGGAAGAGCAGAGGAGGATCTTAACCGCTGAGCCATCTCTCCAACCCCCCCCCCTTTTTTTTTTAAACTTTATTTATTTGCTCGGAACTGGGAACTGGAACTACAGACAGTTGTTAGCTGCCTTGTGGGTGTTGGGAATTGAACCCTGGTCCTCTGGAAAGGCAGTCATTGCTCTCAACCGCTGAGCCGTCTCTGCAGCCCCAAGAAAATTTATTTCTATGTGCAGCAAAACCTATTTTTAAAAATAATTAAATTTAAAAATTACAGTTTCTTTTTTAAGTTCAAGTCTATTCTTGAGGTTTTCCTCATCGTAAATACATATAATAATTCAACAATTGAAACAGCTACTAATACCTGAAGTCAATTAACTTAATATACATTATCTATGAATCAGATGTCTAAATTAAAATTTATATTTTTTGTGCACTGTTTAAAATAGTAAAATTTCTTTTCTAATTATGTGGGGGGGGAGGCGGTGTTCAGTATGTAAGGGAATGTGAGTACTAGGAAGAGAACTTGGGTCCTCTGTAAGAACAGTACTCTTTTGGTTTGTTTTGGTTTTAAGACAGGGTCTCACTATGTAGCCTTGACTGGCTTGGAACTCACTATGTAGACCAGACTGTTGTCAAATTCACAGAGACCTGCCTGCCTCAAGTGCTGGGATGAAAGGCATGAACCATCATGCCTGGGGCAATACTCCTAACTTCTGAGCAATTTCTCAAATTCTTCCCCCCTTTTAAGATTAAAAAAAGGGCTGGAGAGATGGCTCAGCAGTTAAAAGCACTGACCGTTCTTCCGGAGAACCTGAGTTCGATTCCCAGCATCCACATGGCAGCTAACAGCTGTCTGTAATTCCAAGATCTGACACCCTTACACAGTTACACTTGCAAGCAAAATACCAATTCACATAAAAATAAAAAAAGATTTTAAAAATTAAAGTATGTATTTACTTTCCATAAGTCTTTTGCCTGCAAGTATGTTTGTATACTACAGAATGCTTTGTGCTAGAGGAGGTCACCAGAGGGTGTGGGATCCCCTGAAACTGGAGTTACAAATGTTTGTGAGCTGCCATGGAGTACTGGAAATTGAATCCAGGGCCTCTGCAAGAACAGTAAGCACTCTTAATGGCTGAACCATCTCTCCAACCCCAAGATTTTAATTTTTAAAAGTGAAGACTTATTTTTACCTATCTTGTATTAAAAGAGGTGCCACACATCTCAGCATGCATATGAAGGTGAAAAAATAACTTGTGTGAGTCTGTAATCATGGTAAGCACCTTTATCCACTGAGCCATTTCATCAGTTTTCAAAATATTCCAATTTGTGAGCTACCATGTGGTTGCTGGGAATTTAACTCAGGACCTCTGGAAGAACAATCAGTGCGCTTAACCTCTGAGCCATCTCTCCAGCCCCCTCAAAATAGACCAATTTGTATATTTGAGACAACTAGTATGGCTTCCAGTGAGTAGCCTCCAGCAGTGCAGGGTGCAAAGGGGATCCGAGGCCTTGGCACAAACTAGACTATTTTATCTGTGAGAGTAAAGGGAAAAGACACTCACATTCTCTTGATTGTTTCCTTCAGACCTTTTTTTTTATTCTTCTTTTTCATTCTCTATTCTTTAGTTTCCTTCTCTCATTCTTGATGTTTTTCTTCTAATTCATTTTAACTTTATCTTTATTCTTTCCCTTACAGCTTTATACCCCAGCAAAATCTTTCAGGAAATATAAAAATTACAACGTGGTTACATTCTGTTTTTCAAGTGAATGATTACATTGAATACAAGTAAAAAAAAAAAAAAGTATGTTTTCCATATCCCTTACATGTTTAAACATTTTACATACTACAAGTGAAAAACAAATTATCCCAAAACACCCACAAACATTCATACCAAAGCAACTTATTATAGTTAACAGCATGGAAGCAAGTAAAATATTCTTTTACTGGCAGGCTGTGTTTTGTGGTTACAAAGAAAGGACCAATCACTTTATTACTTATATAGAAATATATAAGGAATATAAGGAATCTTAATGAAATCAGAACTCTAAATGTTTATATATGAAAAAGAATCAGTCAACTCTACTTTAAATTTTTATTATAAATAGATTTTTATTAATAGTTTTTATACTAGGAGACTGAGGGCAAAAATGGGCACAAGGAATTACTTCCTCATCACCTTTGGTCATCAACCGATCCTAGCAAGAAAGGCACGTCAGCCAATGATAACTGGGCTGCCTTGTTCTTGTTCCCTGACCTGCATCAGTTCCTCATTCAACTATTTGCCTTTTTTAAAAACTTCAGATTATCTTCTTGGATTTTTCACCACAAAGCTATTTAACAAAAACATCTTGGTCTAACTGTAAGTTATTTTCAAAGCTTTGTTTCAGCTGTGATGCACTCCAAAACCTGAACACATCTCCCAACATTAATGTTAAAAGAATTTAAGCTGCTGGGCTACTGAACTCAATTGTTTTTCTTAATCATTAACCTGAGCCACAGTCTATATGGGTCTCATTAGAAACTCATGTGTTCTAGCCCTGTGACACTTCCTTGTTTTATTTTTATTCATCAAAACTATTTAAAGTTACTACTATCAATTAGACAGTACAGCTTTAAAAGAAATCATCTTCATAATAATCCACAGGTAAAAGTATCTAATAGAACAGGTATTTCCATGAGATAAACATACTACATTACAGGCAGTGGGGATCTCCCAACACCCATTCACAAATGCCAGATACCAGAGAAAGATGGCGGCGGCCAATGTGTAAAGACACAGCAGACAAAAGACATTCTGGGGGTCTGTGGTCTCGAGACCTTGCCTATTTGAGATTCATCCATCATAAATTTTCTTCCTGGTGGGCTAACACCCCAAACTTCAATTGCCACCTGCTGATCGTCTGACAGGGCCACCTGAAGTGAAGATAAAAATGATCCTTCCCCATTCATCTTCGGGGGCCTCATGTTAGTATGTGTCTGCCAGCCAAACACAGAGGAAGCAAGATGAGAATACTGGATTGAGAAAAGGTACCAAGCCATGTTGCTAAACATAGATAAGAATTAAGGGTTAATTTAAGTGTAAGAGCTAATTAGTAAAAATGTTTGAGCTACTCCAAGTCAATTATTTGGGATGTGGCTGCAAGGTATTCAGGAATTGTTGGTGGGGACAGAAGCTTCCAACTACAGATACCCTGAAGTCAACTGCTATCTGCTGCTCATCTGACATGGCCACCAGCAATCTCAGATATATATCTACGTATAAAATATTTCAAATTAATTTTCCCTTTTCTTTTTTGAGAACTGGAAATTGCACATTGGAAGAGCAGTGTTCCTACATGTTCTTCTCTGACTTCCAGAGCCATCCTGTGGTGTGCACGGCCCCATAAAATAAAGAATGTAGAGGTGAGGCAAAGGGTGTAAACTGAGAATGGAGCTTAACTGGGGGTTTGATTCCCAACTGCACAGAACTGTGCAGGAGAGAGCAAGGGGCTCAGTCGGCAGGGTGTTCACCCTGCGAGTGCTGCTTCCTGAACTGGGCCTTCGAGAGCCTCTGGACAAGTGCGCTGGGAAGCCAACCAGAGGCCTCTGGGGAAGCAGCAATTGCTCTTAACTGCTAAATCACCTTTCCAGCCCCCTCCCACATTTTTGTTGGTCTGTTTTTCTTTCTTTAGACATTCATTCCATAGCCCAGACTGACCTCAATCCTGTGGCAATCCAACTGCCTCAGCTTCCTAAAGGATGGGATTAGCAGGTCTTTGAATCTGTGGGATGAGTCAGGCTTGGGATGGGGGAGGAATGGAGATTCTGGGCTTTCCACCTAGATAGAGCCTCTAAATAGAAGGCAAGAGCTCTACTCCTGAGCTGCACCCCAACTCACATTCCTAGCTTTTAATCCAAGTGTTTTTTTTTTTTAAACAAATTTAGAGCTATGTTTACAAAACCACCAATTTACCCAACTTGTGTTCCTAATGTCTTTAATCACAAAGCAAAATGTATTTCCTATTGTGGACTTTGAAAAAAACCACACTAAAGACCCTTAAATTTTAGGGTGTGGGAACAGAAGTGATTGAACCCAGTGTATCACACAAACCAAACACTGAGACACCCCAGCAGCTCTCACAGCAATCTTTTAACATTGCTTCTCAGTATTTAATGACTTACTAAATGCCTAACTGAAAGTGCTAAATAAGGCCAGGCAGTGATGGTGCATATCTTTAGTCCCAGCCCTTTAAAATCAGAGGAAGTCATATTTGTGTGAGTTCAAAGCCAACCTGGTCTACACAAAAAAAAAAAAAAAAAAACTATCGCAAAAAAAAAAGTGTTAAATAAAATTAAAAGAACAGGACACTGATGAGCATGGAAGCCTACATCTATAATCTCAGCACTCTGAAGGCAGAAGCAGGAGGATCTCTATGGTTCCTAAACCAATCTGGCCTACATAGTGGGCTCTAGGATAGCCAGGGCTGCAAAGTGAAACCTTGTCTCAAACAAACAAAAAAGGAGGTAAAACTGTATGTATGCATAATCTCTATTTAGTTATATTTACATTTTAATAGAAAAAGGGCTAGAGAAAAATATTACTTAAGAGTAGCTATTTTATATACCAAAAAACACAAATAATTTTTGTTCTTTTTAGTTGTACTTTTTAAAAAATCCTGAAATATGTATGAGTCTTACCTAGATGGGGAAAATATTATTTAGGATACATCTTTAATTGTTACACAGGTTTAAAACAATGTAGTTCATCATATACTTATATCATGTACTTACCATAAATCTTTCATATACTAGACACTGGTTAAAGAAAACACAGTTCCTGCCTTTACTGAATGAAGATTAAGTTCTAATAGAATTTAGAACCATTTTCATTCTCAAATGCCTTGTGCTCTGTTCCAAAGGCATTTGCTCTTACCTTCACAGACCATACTTGACTATTCCTGGCCACCAGGAAAAATGCTACTTTCCTAAGACTCAGATTTTCATGGCTTTTATATTTAAACATTTTTTTTTAAACTTTATTTATTTATTTATTTGCCTTGGTGTTTGCCTGGAACTGGAACTAACAGACAGTTGTTAGCTGCCATGTGGGTGCTGGGAATCGAACCCAGGTCCTCTGGAAGAGCAGACAGTGCTCTTAACCGCTGAGCCATCTCTCCAGCCCCATATTTAAACATTTAAGGTGGGTTTCATATTTATGTCAAAAATTTATCCTTTCTCCAAATTTAATAAAATGAAAAAATTTAGACCAAAATTCAACATCCAAGAAGTATTTTGTTTCAGACAGGATCTTGCTATGTAGCCCTGGCTGTCCTAGAACTCACTCTGTAGGCCAGGCTGGCTTGAATTCAGAGATCTGCCTGCCTGCCTCTGCCCACAGAGTACTGGGACTAAAGGTGTACATTATACACCAGATATATTTTTATTTTTTAATATTTATTTATTATGTATACAGTATATATAAGAGGGCACCAGATGTCATTATAGATGGTTGTGAGCCACCATGTGGTTGCTGGGAACTGAACTCAGGACCTCTGGAAGAACAGTCACTGCTCTTAACCTCTGAACCGTCTCTCCAGCCCCAGATATATTTTTAATAGGTTCTCCTGAAGCAAGCTGTCCTCTGACTCACTCACTATGTTAACCAAGGATGTCCTTGAGCTCCTGACCCTCCTACCTCCATTTCCCAGGTGCTGAGATTACAAGCTTGGGCCACCAGGCCCACAAGAAATACCTTTTCTTGGGTGAGAATGGAGCTCAGTGGTTGTATGCTCCAAGCCCTGGTTTCAATTTCCATTATTAAAAAAGGAAAAAAAAAAACTTCCGTAATTAAAGAGCCCTCTACTTCCTGTGTACAGATGAAAATGTGATCCACCAGCTTCCTATGTCTGCTACCATGCCTTTCAAGCCCAGTACCATGTCTTCCCTGCAATAAAGGGCTCAATTCTTCTGGAACTGTAATCTAGAATAAGCCCTTTCTCCTCTCCCCTCTTGCCAAAAAATAATTCAATAAATAATTCACTATTCAGGCTGGAGAGATGACTCAGAGGTTAAGAGCACCGTCTGCTCTTCCAGAGGTCCTGAGTTCAATTCCCAGCATTCACATGGTGGCTAACCACCATCTATGATAAGATCTGATACCCTCTTCTGTACACTGTATACATAATAAATAAATAAATATTTAAAAATTCACTATTCATCCATATGTATTTAAGTGTGTTAGATTTTTATTTTCGCTAACAGGGAGATAGATATGTGTAGGCAGTAAGAGGCTGAGAAGGAGTGGCCCTGTGTTTTAAGCCAGCTTGGCCTGCTTGGTGAATTCTTGGCTAGCCAGGGCTACATAGAGAGACCTTACTCACATAAACATAAGTAAACATCTACTGAGAATATAAAATCATGATATTATGAGCATATGACTTAAGTTTTTATTTTTATTTATGTGTATGAATGTCTGTGTCATGTGTGCACAAGCCTAGAAGAGGGAGGGCATCTGGTGCAGTTGTGAGCTGCCATGTAGGAGGTGGGAATCAAACCCAGGCCCTTCTAGAAGAGCAGCCAGTGCTCTTTGAAACAGCTTCTTCCAGATCCACTTAAACACAGCTATGAACTCACTCAAGATTCACAGAACCCCCTCCTCCTTTGTGTCACTCAGTAGCCAACAGAGATAAGGATTCAATTCTCAACTTTTCCCACCCTGAGTTTCTCTTCTGAACTGTCTTCTTCAGAGATTTAGTGTATTCAATTCAACAATTTCAGGGGCAAGATGGTCCAATGGGTAAAGGCACAAGCCACTAAGCCTAATGATGGAGTTCAACCCCTGGGATTCATATGGTAAAGACCCTTCATACCTCCATAGGCACACCATAGCATGCACACACAGAGTGTATGACTGCCTATACAAACACACATGTAAATAAAATAAAATTAAAATACCTTATTTGTGGTGACATATTGCATATTTAATAAAAATTGTCTGAAATATGGGGGCTGGAGAGATGGCTCAGAGGTTAAAAGCACTGGCTGCTCTTCCAGAGGTCCTGAGTTGAATTCCCAGCAACCTCAGGATGTCTCACAACCATCTGTAATGAGGTCTGGCACCTCTTCTGGCCTCTAGGCATATATGCAGATAGAACACTGTATACATAATAAATAAATAAATCTTTAAAAAATAGCCTGAAATATCAGAGAGCAGAACCATCCAGAGAGCAGGGAGTGTTGACTCACACCTTTAATCCTATCTTCTGCATCTCTGTGAGTTGAAAGTCTAACGGAGTCTGGTGGTGGTGGCACATACCTTTAATCCTAGCACTAGGAACATTGAACCAGAAATTGAGATAGCTGAGCAAGGGGGTGGGGAGATAAGGCAGGAAATGGCAGAAGGTCTTCCTTCCCTTTACCCGCTGACTGGTCAGTCAGAAGATTCCTGGAGACAGGCTGAAGAGCTGACTGGTGAGAAGTGGCTGTGGTTTGTTTATCTCTCAAATATCTCAGCTTTTCCCCAATATCTGGCTCCAGGTTTTTATTCTAATACTAAATAGAATTTGTGCAATACTTATTTAAAGTACATAATATTCATAAGTGTTACTGTAGGTAATTATACCTAAAATCTATGCAGACAGCAGTGTTAGAATGTGTGGGTGCCATGTTCAATTCATTCTTTTAAAATCATTAACTATAAAACCAATGTGTTTTACATTAAATGCATTCATAAAAATTCATCATCAATATTCAAGATTATTTACAACTAATTATAGTTGCAAAGACAGTTTCAAAATATTAAGCACAGATCTCTAGTTACATTTAGAAAAGCATACATTAAAATACTCCCTTGGGGGTGGGAGGGGGAAGGGACCTTGAATAAGGATATACATGGACAGAAAATGTTACTTTATTCATAATAAAAAATTTAAAAAATTAAAGAAAAGAAACACTCCCTTGTCAGGCATCCACACCCACCCCCACCCCCAACACAGAATATATATATATATATATATATATATATATATATATATATATATACCCATAGAAAGAAAGAAAAATTTCCTCATAAGCTAGACGTAGCGATGTATACTTGTATACTGATACTTGTATACACATGGGCAGGAGGATTGCTTTGAGTTTGAGCCCAGTCTGGGATACAAAATGAATAGTAGGCTGGCTAGAGTTATCTAGTAAATTTTTGTCAAGCAGACTAAAAATGTCTTTTTTCTTGTATTTTCTACCATGCTGTAGCTTGCTAATAACATCATTGGATATCTATAACCTCATGGAAGTGAAACACTAACTAGATCCCTATGTTCTTGAAGCAGTGGTTCTAGGGTTCCACTGTGATCACAGAAAAGCTGCTTAAACTGTGTGATGTGGCTCCAAATGAGGTTACCCAACTAAACATAGGCATCATAAAGAAAAATGGCAACAATAAAACAGATTCTGGCTACACAATCACCAAGAATCAACCAAAATCAAATGCATAATAAATCCAGGGTTTTCTGGCTGCCTTTGTCTGTGCTGCATCATAGAGCTTCACTGAAGCGTTGGTTCTAAACACAACATGCACACTTTGCATACACTGCATGCCTCAGCCACACAGCACCAATCAAGACTGCTGTAAGTTATAAGTTGCAGTGTTTTTTACTGTACATACAATATTTTCTGTTCTTATAAGAACATAATGGAACTGGGCATGGTGGTGCATGCCTTTAGTCCTAGCAGGGAAACAGAAGCAGGAGGATCTATGTAAGTCTGAGGCCAACCTGGTCTCCAGAGTGAGTTCCAGGGCAGCCAGGGCTACACAAAGAAACCTTGTCTCCAAAAACAAAAACAAACATAAAGAACAGAATGGGGGCTGGAGAGATGGTTCAGCTCAGCAGTTAAGAGCACTTGGGGCTCTTATAGAGGACCCAGGTCAACCAAATGTAGCTAGCTATAGTTTCTGGAGCCCTGATACCCTCTTCTGAACTCCACAGGTACCAAGCATGAATGTGATGCACATACATACAAGTAGGCAAGACATTCACATATAAACTTTTTAAAAAAAAATAATAAATAAGGGCTGGAGAGATGGCTCAGAGGTTAAGAGGTTGACTGACTGTTCTTCCAGAGTTCCTGAGTTCAATTCCCATTAACCACATGGTGGCTCACACCATCTATGATGACATCTGGTACCCTCTTCTGTATACTGTATATACAATAAATAAATCTTTAAAAAAAATCTAATTGTAAAATTGGTTTAATTGTAGAGAACAAAGGCATATATATTATCTTGCAGTCATTTCCTCAAAATGTGAATATCAAATTAGCATATCTTTGGATTGAGTTGTATAAGGATGTTTGATTTTAAACAGCTGTTTGCATTGCTCACTTTAGTTTAATAAAAATTGCTAAATGGCTTGTGATTAGCAGAGAATTATCAACCATTTCAGAAACAGCCCTAAATATACCTCTGCCATTTTGTATTGTATATTAACGCAAAGTGGCTCCTTAACATGGGCAACCATAAAATCAAATTATCAATTAACTGTGAAAAATGCT
>PVIH01027386.1:0-17046 GCA_004025045.1 Sigmodon hispidus | reverse complement strand
CATCCTGATTTCTTAGTTAGCCATTTTAAGGGTAAGGCTGGTAATACTTCTGAGAGTTCATCAGTTATTGTGCTCTGTTTACAAACAGCCTAAATGATTGATGTCTGATTTTTATAATACCATATAATATTATTCTCAGAAACATAAATGAATCTATGGTTTGTGTCTGAGCTTTGAAGTGTTTTAACCTCAGTATTCCATTGCTATAGAAGACTGTGACCTTATAGATTCACTACTATATTAGCCACATATGACTTCTGCCTTTCTCTCTGTTCTTCTGGCTCAGTGCATTCATGCCATCTCATGCTTTGTTTTACTTGAGATATGGTCCCAATCCCTAGCAATTGAACATTAACCTCCTTTAGGAGCCATTTCCAATGTCATGATTGTGGGTTTATGATTGGTACATCAGCCTCAGTGATTACCAACCCTTAAATACTAATATCTATTTGCACTTTTAATTTTATAATTTTTTTCATTTAATGAAGTCTTCCAGAATATTAGTTTTATTGTTTTTCTTGGAAATATTTTTTTCTTCTTTAAAATTATTCTGTTATCTAGTGTAATGGTTTCTTTCATTAGGCACTGAATCTTCTAATTAACCTAGGGAGAAGTTTCCTTCACAGTAATTGGGAATGATTGGACCATGTTTGAATTTGAGACCTGTGATTTGGGGACCTCTCATGAGAGACCACAACATGCATTTCCCAATGGTAAAGTGTTGCCTTGTTTTTCCCTTGTAGATCTACATTTGTTAGCCTAATGTCAGTCCTTGCTACATCATCCATATGATTCAGAAAGTAGCCTCTGCTTGGGTTATTTCTGGAAGAAATATTAGTTCTAGAAATTTACTGTATATAATTCCTTCTTACGTTGACTGGTTACCACAATTAAAGCACTTGATACCTTGTTTTCTTTTCATGACATTTGAAATTACCTGTCTTACCCAAGACTCATCACCATAATTGAGAGGCTCAACATTGATTATATATTGAATCCATTACTTTAGGGGTACTGATCTGATCTTCAGAGGCATAAGTATCTTTTTGCATCCTAAATTATGATTATCAAAAGCCAAAGATTTAATTAGTTGTTTTTCAACTTCTGAATCTGATAACACTCTGCTTTAGTCAACCTTTGTAGAAAATCAGTATAAGGTTATTTTGAGCCTTGCTTGACCTTAGTATATAACTTGATTGTTTATCCTGGTTCTAGAACCTCTTTTGAAGCATTTAAGGCTGCCATTCAGCATACGGTATTTTCATCAAAAGTAGATTGAGTTTGTATCTCAGCAAATTGACCCTCACCAAGAATTTGATTTTGAGAAATGTTAAAACCTCTAATCTTCCCTTGTTATTCAAGTACCTTAGCCTCTTCTCTCAGCCAGTTTCTCTGTTGTAAATGTTGGCTATAATCTAATACAACAGCTATTAGCTGCATTCAATCATTAGGAGTTGCTCTGTTTTTAATAGACCATCCATTTAACATTTGTTTAATATAGGTGAAATGAATACCATGGACCACTATAGCTTCCTTCATGTCTTTTAAATATTTCATATGTATAGTTTTCCAATTATATTCTATAAATGTTCCTACATATTTATCACTGGTTGGATATTCCTGAATAGTAACTGGATAGATCATAGCATGGGGGAACCCAGTATACTTACCACTTTTTGCAAATCATCTCTAACTACATAAAATATTGATGATAGTTTTAATAAATTATTCTCTGTTGACCTGGATTTACCCTTCTTATAAGGTAAAACAAAAGCAACCTTCCCTTTTTTGAAATCAATAAACCATGGATTTTTTCCTATTGAAACTCAATAGCAAATCTTTCCAATGGTTCCATAAAATTAATGTTTCCTATTTTGTCAATAATATATGATTCTACAGATTTAAACTTCTCTATCATTGATGGCTTATCATCTGTAGAAAGTACCTGCATGGTATCCATTTTTGTCCCCAAGTAGGATGCAATACATAAAAGTTTGTCAAAGTCAGTTTCCACAAAATTAACTTTGCCAACTTATTGGCAGATTCCATGGCATGAATCTGAATAATTAATTTCTCTTCAGTATTTTGCCAATTCTGTGATAATTTATTGTTATTAGACTTCAAGGTTCATATCAATTCAATTAATGTCTCATATTTGGTATTGTTATCAAATCATTGTTAAGCTCATAATCTGAATGACGAAAATAATTATCAACATATCTGAAAGAATGTGAAACCCAGGAATGTGATACATATCATGAAAATTTTCATTAATTGTAGCACCAAAAAGCTTTTAAATTCCTCAAAGGTTATATTGTATCTGCCATAGTGAAAATAAGTTACTTGTCTTTGACAGCTTCAGTTGACATAATTTCTGGATATAATGGTGATGTTTAGCCAACAGATGTCACAGGAGTCCCATCAATCAGTCAGTACATGCTGCCGCAGGCTTTCAATTTAGCTTACTAAAAATATAGTCTAACAAAAGGTATAACAAAATCAGAACAGGTTACTACAAGTGTACACTGAAAAAAGTATCAAGAGAAGCTTCTTGCCCTTACTGCACAAGTAGATTGTGCTGCTTAGGTCAACCATAGGAAGGGCTACTGTTGGGTTTTGGTAGGAGTGTGCATGCAAAGAAACAGGCCACAGAGTTACCAGTATCCTGCTTCACCCCTCAGAAAATATCCCCTTTGAAAAGCAGCTGAGGAATATCTTTTGATATGCTGCAGCTTCTCTAGCCTCCAAGATCAAAGCTGCTCAGGACTGCATGGCAGCCCTTGGTCTCTGCCAAGGGTACATACGTTGCTTCCAAGAGCTAAAGCCAGAGATGCAGGGCTGGAGAGGCAGCCCACTTAGCTATTTGAATCGCCGGCTAACTCCCTTCTGCTTGCTCAGGCAGGCAAGCCATTTTGGGTGCCAGATATAGTTGGTATTAATCACTAGCAACTGAATAAAGGTTAATATTTATTAAGAGGTTTCTATGAAACACTTCCTAATACAAGAGATTGAACAGTTGGGTGATTCCTGGAAAGCTGGACTGGTCCATGTGGTAGAAGCAGGTCTGGTCCTTTCTCCAAGAGCACAAGGGAGCAAGTATTAAATTGGCCTGCCCATATCCTATACATGGGTCCTAAAGGCCCAAAAGCCTCTAGGTCTAAATAATATTGCCTGATTCCCACTACACCTTGGAGTAACCCTACACAAACAAGAAAGATGTATAGGACAAGAACTATCCAAGTAAGTGAAAGGTTTGTATGATAAAAACTTGAAGAAAAAAATTAAAGATGTCAGAAAATGGAAATATTTCTCAGGTCCATGAATTAGTAGAATTAACATGATATAAATGCCAATCTTAAAACATATCCATATGCTCAATGCAATCCTCATCAAAATTCCAACACAATTCTTCACAGACCTCACAACAAAAATATGCAACTTCATATGGAAAAACAAACACCCAGGATAGCTAAAACAGTTGCATTCAATAAAGCAACTTCTGGAAGCATCTATCTCCCTGACTTCAAGCTTTAATATAGAGCTATAGTAATTTAAAAATGGCATGGTATTGGCATAAACATACAAATGGGTCAATGAAATCAGATTGAAGACCTTGACAAAATTCCACATACCTATGAAACTTGATTTTTGAAAGAAACCAAAATTTATACAATGAAAAAAAGAAAACATTTTCAACAGATGGTGCTAGTATAATTGGATGTCAGCATGTAGAAGAATGCAAATAGATCCTTATCAAATAGATTCTTAACTATGACCTTGAACAGAATTCAAATCCAAGTAAATAAAAGATCTTAACATAAATTTAGTTACACTGAACCTCATAAAAGAAAAATTGGAAGTATCTTTGAGTGCTTTGTCACATGAGGCAACTTCCTGAATATAACATCCATAGCACAAACACTGAGATAGACAACACAATGGGACTTCCTGAAACTGAGAAGCTTTGTAAGGGAAAAAATACTGACAATAAGACAAAACAGCAGCAGCCTACGGAATGGAGAAATACCTTCATTACACCTTACATGAGGCTGATCTCCAAAACAGATAAAGAACTCAAGAAACTAGACATCAATATACCAAATAATCCAGTTTAAAATGGGGTACAGATCTAAATAAAATTATCAACAGAAGAATTTCAAATAGCTGCAATATACATTAAGATTTGTTTAACATTCCTAACTTTCAGGGAAATGTAAATCAAAATGACTCGGGGATATTAACTTACACCTACCAGAATGTCAAAGATAAAAGACAATAATGAAAGCTACACTGAACTTGATAGAAAAGAAAGTGGGAAATACCAACCCTAAGAGTGACAGAGGATTCATCTCTAGAATATATGCAAAACTCAAGAAACTAGAGCCGAAAAACCTTAATAACCCGATAAAAACATGGAGTTCAGAACTAAAAAGAGAATTTTCAACAGAAGAATTACAAGTGGCTGAAAGGCAAATGAAAAAGTGCACAACATCTTTAGCCATAAGAGAAATGCAAATCAAAACAACTTTGAGATACCACCTTACACCTGTCAGAAGGGCTAAAATCAAAAACACAGATGACAGCCTATGCTGGAGAGGATGCAGAGTGAGGGGAACACTCCTCCACTGTAGGCAGTTTCTTAGAAAACTTGCAATCAATCTCCTCAAGGATCCAGCAATACCACTTTTAGGCACATATGCTAGAGATACACATTCACACCTCAAAAGATTTAGCTCAACTATGTTCATAGCAGCATTACTCATTATAGCAAGAACCTGGAAATAAGCTAGATGCCCTTCAGCTGAGGAATGGGTTAACAAGCTGTGATACAGCTACACAATGGAGTACTACTCAGCAGTAAGAAAAAATGATATCCTAAAATTTGCAGGCAAATGGATGGATTTGGAGACTATCCTCCTGAGTGAGGTATTACAATCCAAGAAAGAGAAGCAGGGGATGTAATCACTTATTAGTAGACTTTAAAAAAAATAAAAAAGAAAGAAATGACATTGTACACAAGAACTCAAGGCTAGAACATAGCTAAATGACATAGTGCCTCCCTTCTACATTGATTACCTCTCTCAGGGGAGTGGGAGAGGACAGACTTGTTTTCTTTAAGAGTCTGGCCACATGGAGTTTAATTATGCTCAAGTAAGTAACTGAGCAGCATGAATGGGCATTTTTGTAAATGGGGAGATCATAAGAGTGGGCATGAAACTGAGAGGTCTGATAACTGAGTTTGATGGAGCACATGATATAAAATAACAAAATAATAAATATATAAATAAAAAGAAAGCTTATGTTGGAGAGAAAGAAAGTGGATCAATGGGAACACTTCTCCACTGCTGGTTGGAGCCCAAACTTGTACAACCACTTTTGAAATAAGTATGGCAGTTTCTCAGAAAATTGCAAATCAATCTACCTCAGGACCCAGCTATACTAATCTTCAGAATGTACTCAAATGATGCTCCATCATACTACAAGGACACTTGCTCAACTATGTTTATAACAGCATTATTCATAATAGATAGAACCTGTAAACAACCTAGATGCTCCTCAACTAAAGAACTGGTAAAAAATGTACATTTACACAATGGAATATTACCTAGCTGTAAAAAACAATGACAACAGGAAATTTGCAGGCAAATGGGTAAAATCAGAAAATACTATCAAGGGTGAGCTATGTCATCATAGACAGATGGACTTCAAACCATGTCCAGAGCAAATTCAGATGTGAGAGGGAACCACAGCTCCTGGGCTGCTTGCACAGATAATACCTCTCAAAGGGCTGGGGTCACATCCAGAGTCCTGATCTGAGATTCTCAGCTAGCAGATTGGCCCTAGACTAAAACTGGGAGAGGCCCACCCCAGGGATTCCTAACAGAAGGAACCTCTCACACTTGGGCCCTGCCTCCAGGGTGAGCTGCATTATCATAGACAGACAGACTCTAAAACATGTCCAGACCAAACTCAGATGAGGGAACCCCAGCTCCAGGGCTCTCCACACAGACAATCCCTCTCCAGGGCTGGGGTCATGCCCAGGGTCTGGATCTCAGACTCTCGGCTAGCAGACTGACCCTTGGCTAAAATTGAAAGGATTTCCACAGCAATCCCTAGTAGAAGGTTCCTCCCACAGCCAGGCCCAGCATCCAGGGCAAACTGCTTCATCATAGATGAACAAACAGAAGCCTTTGAAATACAGACCCATGTCCTGATCAAAGTAAGAGACCATGGAGACCCTGTGTTCAGAGCAGACAGAAGACATGAAAGTCCTCTAGACACAACTGACTAAGAGCTGACAAAGCATGAACAAGTGAAGCAATGGGCAGGTGCCAGTGCAAGAATAATATAATAATATAAAGAACAACAAGGCAACACCAGAAAAAAACTAATGGTTCTACAACACCAAGACCTGAACAGAGTAATGAAAAGGAAACAGAAAGAAACAATATCAAAACACCTTTATGAAGTTTATAGCAGCCTTAAAAGAGGATATAAAAACTTCCCTTAAAAAGGTAGAAAAAATACAGACAAAAATAGGAAGAGATGAACAAATCCTTGAAAAAAAAACAAAGAAAATAAACAAAAGAAAAACCAAAAAATGAAAGAAACACTCTAGGAACTAAAAATTGAAAGAGAAGCAATTAAAAAGCACAAAGTGAGGCAAAGGTGGAAAAAGAAAATCTAAGAAAAGAGTTGAAACTACAGATACAAGCATAACCAACAAAATCCAAGAAATGGAAGAGAGAATTTCTGGAGTGGAAGACAAAATAGTGGAAATAGATGCATCAGATAAAGAAAACACTAAAATAAAAATACCATAACAAAACATTGAAGAAATTTGGGAAATCATGAAAACACCTAATCTAAGAATAATAGGAATAGAAGAAAAAGAAGAATACCAGCTCAAAAGCACAGATAATGAATTCAATAAAATCATAGAAGTATACTTTCCCAACCTAAAGAAAGAAATGCCTATAAAGTTACAAGAAAATTATGGAATACCAAATAAATTGGGTGCTAAAAAAGATTTTGCTTGCCACAGAATATTCGAGGCACAAAACATCCAGAATAAAGAAAAAAATTTAAGTACTGTAAAAGAAAAGAGCCAACTTCCTATAAAGGCAGACCCATCACAATGATTCCCGACTATTCAATGAAAAAAGAAGATCCTGGTCAAGTGTCATAAGACACTAAAACAGCATGGCTGCCAACCCAGAGTACAATACCTAGCAAAAGTATCAATCACCATATGTAGAGTAAATCAGATATATCACAACAATATCAAACTTAAACAATACCTACCACAAATCTGGGCCTTCAGAAAGCATTAGAGGGAAAACTCGAATGTAAGGAACCCAGATACACCCATGAAACCACAAACAATTGATAATCCTGCTGAAGAAAAGAACAAAGAAAGGAAGTACATACAAGCCACCACCAAAAATAACAGGAAATAACAATCAGTGGTCACTAATAACCCTTAATATCAATGGACTCAATTCACCTATAAAAAGAAACACCACAACAAGATGGATACAAAAATGGAAACCATCCATCTCCTGTATATAAAAAACATACCGCAAACCCAAAGACAGACACAAACTCAAAGAAAAGGATTTGGAAAAGGTTTTCCAATCAAATGACCCCAAGAAACAAGCTGGTATTTCTATCTTAACATCCAACAAAGTAGACTTCAAACTAAAATCAATCAAAAGAGACCAGGACAAACATGACTTATTCATTTAAAAAAAATCAATCAGGATGAGCTCTCAATCCTGAATATTGATGCCCTTAATATAAGGGTACCTTTATACTTAAAAGAAATACTACTAAAGGTTGACCCCACATCAATTCTCACACTTCAATTGTGGGAGAGTACAATTCCCCACTTTCACCCTTCCAAAGGTCAAACAGAGACTCAACAGAGAAATAAGGATTCTACTAGCGGTTATATTACAAATGGACCTAATAGATATTTACAGAGCTTTCATCTGAACACAAAGGAATATACATAATTCCTAGCACCACATGGAACATTCTCTAAAAGTGAACACATAATTGATCATAGAGTGAAAATCAATAGACACAAAAATGGAAATGATCCCTTGTATAATATCAGACCACAAGAGCCTAAAGTTAGAGTTCAACAACATAAAAACTCACAGAAAGCCACTCAACTCAAGGAAAAGAAACATCAATCAACTCAACCATCTCTGGGTCAAGATAAGACAAGGGAACTTGTGTGGCCACCCCGCCTCTAACAGCTTCAACAGAGAAGAACTGAGGACTCTGAAAGCCAGACTCAGACTCTGCCCAAAAATGAGGTGAGGTCAGCAGGCCCCAGCACGTGAATCATTGCTAGGGAAAATTGTGTTTAGGTTTGGGTTCGGGTTCCGGGACCAGGTCATGTCTGCGGTGTGTGTCCCCACACACTCTGTAGCAGACAGAGATAGACTTTGGCTGTGAGGGTTCCCTCGGCTGCTGCTAAGACAAGGGAACTTTCACAGCCTCCCCACCACCAACTGCTTCAACAGAGCAAGAATCAGGACTTGAAATTCAGACCCCCTGCCCACAGCAAAGTCAGACATTGAGCAGATGTCTTGCTTGGAGGTGACAGGAGACAAACAAGCCATGTTGCCACAACAGACCAGGAGCCACCTAATCGTGAACCATTGAAGCCATGGCAAGACATGAGTGCAAAAATATATATAATAATATAAAGAAAAACAATGTAACTCCAGAAGAAAGTAGCAGTTCTACAACTACAAGACCTGAACTGAGCAATGAAGAGGAAACAGAAGGAAACAACACCAAAAATACCTTTATGATGATCATTGAAGCCCTAAAAGATGATATGAAAAATTCCCTTAAAGAAATATAAGAAAATACAACAAAAAAATTGGAAAAGATTAACAAATTTCTGAAAGAAAAATGCCAGGAACTAAAAACTAAAATAGAAACAATCAATAAAAAAGGCACAAAATGAGGAAAAGGTGGAAATAGATAACCTGAAGAAAGAAGCTGGAGCCACAGACACATGCATAACCAACAGAATTGAAGAGATGTCAGATAGAATCTCTGAAGTGGAAGACTCAGTAGCTCACATAGATATATCAGTGAAAGAAAATACTAAAACCAAAAAAGCCATAACACAAAATGTTCAGGAAATCTGGGACACCATGAAAAGACCCAACTTGAGAATAATAGGAATAGAAGAAGGAGAAGAATACCAGCTCAAAGGCACAGATAATGTTTTTAATAAAATCATAGAAGAAAACATTTCTAACTTGAAGAAGGAAAGGCCAATAAAAATACAGGAAACTTACAGAACACCAAATAGTTATGGCTCCCAAAAAAGTCAGTATGCCACATGAAAATCAAGCCACAAAACATAGAGAACAAAGAAAAAAATTTAAGAGCTGCAAAAGAAGAGGGCCAGCTTACCTGTAAAGACAGACCCATCATAATACCACCTGACTGATCAATGGAAACAAAGAAAGCTAGAAGGGATTAGTCAGAAGTTATACAGGCAATACAAGAGCATGGCTGGCAAACTAGAATACCATACCCTGTAAAATTATCAACCACCAGAGATGGAGTAAACAAAATATTTCATGACAAAGTCAGACTGAAACAATACCAATCTACCAATCCAGCACTACAGGAGGTATTAGAGGGAAAACTTCAACCTAAGGACCCCAGATATACCCAAGAAACCACAAACAATAAATAACCCCACAGAAGAATAGCACAGAGAAAGGAAATACAAAAAAGTTACCACCAATAACAGCAGAAAATACCATCAGTGATCACTAAAATCTCTTAATATCAATGGAGTCAACTCTCCTATAAAACTACACACACTAATAAGATAGATACAACAACAGAAGCCATCCTTCTGTTGCCTACAAGAAACACACTTCAACCACAAACACAGAAACAGGCTCAGAATGAAGGGTTGGAAAAAGATTTTCCAGTCATGTGGTCCTGAGAAACAAGCTGGGGTTGCCATCATAATATCTAACAAATTAGACTTCGAGCTAAAAGTAAAAAAATGGGACCAAGCTGGTCATTTCTTATTCATCTCAGGAAAAATTGGTCAAGAGGAGATTTCAATCCTGAATATTTAATGCCCCTCATATGAGGGCACCTACATATGTAAAAGAAACACTGCTAAAGCTCGAATCCAACATCAATTCTCACACCCTAATAGTAGGAGATTTCAATACCCCACTTTCATCACTGGATAGGTCAACCAGACACAGACTCAAGAGAGAAATAAGGACTCTAAAAGAGATTATGATGCAAATGGATTTAATAAATATCTACAGATGCTCCCAACAAAATGCAAAGGAATATACATATTTCTTAGCTCCTCATGGAACTTTCTCTAAAATTGACCACATAATTGGTCATAAAGCAAATATCAATAGACACAAAAAATGGAAATAATCCCTTGTAACATATCAGACCTCCAGGGCCTAAAATAAGAGTTCGACATCATCAAAAATCTAGGAAAGCCTACCAACTCATGGAAACTAAACATCACTCAGCTGAACCATCTCTGGGTCAAGGAAGAAATTAAGGAAGAAATCAAAGTCTTTCTAGATTTAATGAAAATAAAACCACAATGTACCCAAACTTGTGAGACACAACGAAAGGAGTCTTAAGAGGAAAATTAACAGCACTACATACCTATATGAAAAATGTAGAGAAATCCCATATTAGAGAACTAAGAGCTCAGCTTAAAGCCTTAGAAAAATTAGAAGCACCTCACCCAGAAGAGGTAGACAGCAGGAAATAATTCAACTTAGAGCTGAAATCAATAAAATTGAAACAAAAAGAAAAATACACAGAATTAATAAATCTAAGAGTTGGTTCTTTGAGAAACTCAACAAAATATATAAGCCCTTATCTAAACTAAACAGAAAGCAGAGAGAGAGTGTGTCCAAATCAACAAAATCACAAAAGAAAATGGGGACATAACAATGGACCCCCTGGGAATCCAGATACTTATCAGATTATACTTTTAAAATCTATATTCCGCAGTATGCCAGTTTCTCAGAAAATTGAGAATCCATCTCCCCAAGGACTAAGCAATGCCAATTCTGGGTGTATATGCTAAAGATGCACTGTCACACTCCAAAGGCATTAGCTCAACTATGTTAATAGCAGCGTTGTTTGTAATAGCAAGAAACTGGAAACAACCTAGATGCCCCTCACCTAAAGAATGGGTTAACAAACTGTGGTACATATACACAATGTAGTACTACGCAGCTGTAAGAAAAAGTGATGTCCTAAAATTTGCAGGCAAAAGGATGTATTTGGAGAATATCCTCCAGAGGAAGGTATCAAAAACCCAGAAAGATAAGCAGAGGATGTGCTAACTCATTAGTAGACTCTAAGCAAACAAACAAATAAACAAAAAAGAAAAAACAAAGCATGGCCAAGATTCAAACCACAACCACTGAACAGCTTGGGATCCTAACTACCTTGGACTGACTCCTTGGATCCCACTCCCCCTAGAGGAACACTTGACTCAGTCTTGAGTTTAGGGGAGAAAACTCAATCTGCCAGGATTGGAGGCTGAACTAAGCAATATTGGGACAGTGGGACCATGGGATTGCCTACTGCATGCCCAGGGAGGGAATGGGGAGTTGTGGAGTAGAGAAAATGACCTGATGTGTTGGGAGGGGGAAGGGACCTTGAATAAGGATATACAAAAAAATTGGCTTCTTTGTTCATAATAATAAATAAATAAAATAAAAAATAAAAAGGAAGTTAAAAAAGAAAATCTATATTCCACAAAAATGGAAAACCTAGAAGAAATGGACAGCTTTCTGGACAGGTACTATTTAATAGAATTAAATAAAGATCAGATAAATTACCTATACGCCTAAAGAAATTGAAGCTGTCATTAAAAGCCTCCCCAAAAATAAAAGACCTTGTCCAGATGGTTTCAGTGCTGAATTCTACCAGACATTCAAAGAAGAATTACTACCATTACTCCTCAAACTATTTAACACTTTAGAAACTAAAGGAATATTGGCAAATTCCTTTTATGATGACACAATTGCACTAATACCCAAGCCACGCAAAGACACAGCAAAGAAGAAGAACTACAGACCAATTCCCCTCATGAATATTGATGCAAAAATTCTCAACAAAATTTTAGCAAACCGTATACAACAATATATAAAAAACATCATCCACCATGACAAGTAGCCTTCATCCCAGAAATGCAGGGCTGGTTTAACATACGAGAAACCGTAAACGTTATCAATCATATAAACAAATTAAAGGAACAAAACCAGTCATATACTTAGATGCTGAAAAAGCCTTTGACAAAATCCAACACTCTTTTATGATTAAAGCCCTGGAGAGATCAGGAATAAAGAGAGAATACCTAAATATAATAAAGGCGATTTACAAGAAGCTGACAGCCAGCATCAAACTTAATGAAGAAAAACTCAAAGCAATCCCACTAAAATCAGGAACTAGACAAGGATGACCTCTCTCCACTTATCTATTCAATATGATTCTCAAAGTTTTAGCTAAATCAATACGAGAAAAAAAAAGAGATTAAGGGGATACAAATTGGAAAAGAGGAAGTGAAACTATCTCTATTGGCAGATGATATGACTGTATACATAAGTGACTCACAAAATTCTTCCAAGGAAGTACTACAGCTGATAAGCACCATCAGCAATGTAGCAGGATACAAGATTAACTCAAAGAAATCAATAGCCCTTCTATACACTAAAGGCAGAAGTGCTGAAAAAGAAATATGGGAAACTTACCCTTCATAATAGCTGCAAATGGTATTAAATACCTTGGAGTAACTATAACCAATGAAGTAACAGATCTATTTGACAAAACAATTTAAATCACTGAAGAAAGAAATTGAAGGGAATATCAGAAAATGGAAAGCTCTCCCATGTTCTTGAATAGGTAGGATCAACATAGTAAAAATGGCAATTCTACCAAAAGCAATTTACAGATTCAATTCAATTCCCATCAAAATCCAAACACAGTTTTTTACAGACATGGAAGCATCAACACTCAACTTCATTTGGAATAACAGTAAAGCCAGGATTGCCAAATCAATTTTGCTCAACAAAAGAACATCAGGAGGCATCACTAGCCCAGGCTTCAAATTATACTATAGAACTTCAGTAATAAAAACAGCCTGGAACTGGTGTAATAGCAGACTTGTGGATCAATGGAAATGAACCGAAGACATAGACATTAACCTACACACCTATTAACACCTGATTATTGACAAAGAGGCCCAAAATATTCAATGAAATAATGATTATATCTTGAACAAATGGTGTTGGTATAGCTGGATAGTAGTGTGTATAAAAATGCAAATAGATCCCAGCCTATCAACCTGCACAAAACTCAAATTCAAGTGGATGAAAGGCCTCAACATAAACCCAGCCACACTGAATTTGATAGAAATGAAAGTGGGAAATACCCTCCAATACATTGGCACTGGTGACTACTTCCTAAATACAACACCAGTAGCACAGACACTAAGGAGAGCAATCAATAAGTTTGACCTACTGAAACTGAGAAGCTTCTGCAAAGTTAAATACACTGTCAATAAAACAAACAGCAGTATACCAAATGGGAAAAGATTTTTCATCAATCCTATAAGTGGCAGAGGACTGATCTCCAAAATATATAGAAAACCTACAAAACTAAAGCCAAAAGCCCTAGTTAACCAAATTAAAAAATGGGGTTCAAGCTTGGGATCAGAAAAACCTTGGACTGACACCTTGGATCCCACTCCCACTAGAAGAACACCTGACCCAGTCTTGATGTTGGTGGGAGAAAACTGGATTTGCCAGGAGTGGAGGCTGAACTAAGCAATATTGGGACCATGGGACCTTGGGACTGTCTGCCTATGGGGGAGATGGGGAGATGTGGAGAAGAGACAATGACCTGATGTGGTGTGAGGGGGAAGAGACCTTGAATAAGGATACACAAAGATAGAAAATGTGACTTTATTCATAATAATAAAAAAGTAAAAAAAAAAACAAACTTGATTTATTATTGGTTTGTTTGAAGTTATAGTAATTTGATAACAGCTTCTGGCAGGTAATAAAAAATGATTCATCAAAATTTAAAAAAAAATGGGGTTCAGAATTAAAAGGAAATTCTCAGCAGTAGAATTACAAATGGCTGAAAAACATTTGAAAATTGCTTAATATCTTTAGCCATCAGAGAAATGCAAATCAATAGAACTTTGAGACACCATCTTATACATTTCAGAATGGCTAAGATTAAAGACAAAAATGAAAGCCTATGCTGGAGAGGATGTGGAGCAAGGGAAACACTGCTCCAGTGTTGGTGGTTTTGTAAGCTTGTCCAGCCACTCTGGAATGCAGTATGGTTGTTTCTCAGTAAACTGGGAATCAATCTCCCCAAGGACCCAGCAATACTACTATTGGGCACATACCCTAAAGATGCACATTTGCACTCCAAAAGCATTAGCTCAACTCTGTTCTTAACAGCATTATGTGTAATAGCAGGAACATGGAAACAACCTAGATTCCCTTCAACTGAAGAATGGATTAACAAACTGTGGTACATCTACACAATGGAGTACCACTCAGCAGTAAGAAAAAATAATATCCTAAAATTTGTAGCAAGTGGATGGATTTGGAGACTATCCTCCTGAGCAAGGTATCACAAACCCAGAAAGGTAAGAGAGGTGTTCATTATTCATTATTAGACTTTAAATAAAGCAACAAACAAAAAACAAAGCCCACCCAACCTGTAGGGCACAGTTGGCCCTTGCACAACTTCCTGGAACATTGCATCATGTTCCCCAGATGCTAATTAGGCGCTGAGTAGTGACCTATCCAATGTGATCCCTCATTATGCTAATTTGGCACTCCTTACCACCTATCATCAGCTATATGCTAATGAAGCATTACTTTGGACCTATCACCAACCATATACTAATGAGGCATTACGTTGGACACCAATCATATAACACCATGCGTCCCAGCATCCCTATATGAGCAGGCTGCATTTCAGGCACGGGGTCTTTCTTCCACCATTCTACCTCAACTGAGCTATATTCCAATAAAGTATGATCCGAGAAGAATTGTGCATGTGGTGACTTGTCATTCTGCAGGCCAGAAAGTGGCTCACCACAAGTGGCGACAAAACCCGGGACTCTTAGCGCCCTGCATGGAAGACCGATTCAGAACTCGACACATGGAGTGGACCGTCGGTGAGTAGTCCATCCAGATATGTGGGTGCTCCTGGGAGGTCTAGAGCCTGAGATCTTCACTGCAGTTTTTTCCATCCTAGTTGTCCTGATTTTTCTTGCCTTCTTGTGGCTGCGGTGCCACCAACCTGGCAAGGAGTGCCTTCCCTGGCCATGCGATAAATCAAATGTGTGTCCAATCTAATAAGCTGCTCATAGATCAGAAAGCAAGATGGAGAACAAATTGTCTACTGACTCCACGACCGAGTTCCATGAACCTATTCGGCCTTCCCTGTGTATGAGGATCCAGCCACACGTGGCTGATATTCTGAAGTAATTGACCATAAGATTATTTAAGACCTTGCAGAGGCAGCAAAAAGAGATGGTGTAGCTGCCAACTATACCATCATGTTGCTGCAGCGCCTTACACACAATGCCTTAACACCCACTGATTGACAAGATATTGCCAGAGTCTGCTTAACTATGGGGCAATATTTAGACTGGAAGTCAATTGTGACTGATCTGGCACATAGTCAGGCCCAGGAGAACACTGTCAATGGGCAGCCAGCATGGAGTGCAGATATGCTGTTAGGGCAAGGACAATGGGTAAATAAGCAGACAGCATATCCTGTGGAAGTTTATAATCAAATAAACACCATCAATATGAGGGCTTGGTGAGCCCTCCCCAATAAGGAGGAGGTCTCAGGGAACCTAACCAAAATAATACAGGGCAGCACTGAACCATTTTCTGACTTTGTAGCTCGAACGATGGATGGAGCGGGGCGAATTTTTGGTGATGTGGAAACCACACTGCTGCTAGTAAAGCAATTAGTTTATGAGCAGTGTACAAAAGAGTGCCGTAGGGCTATCACCCCACACAAAGGAAAGGACCTAGAATATTGGATGAAAACATGCCAAGAAATCGGAGGACCTTGTCAAATGTGGGACTCGCCGCTGATGTGATGGCTGCTTCTCATGGTAGTAAAGGTACTAACAGCAGCGGGGTGTGTTTTCGGTGCGGCAAGCACGGGCATATTAAAAGACAGTGCCGAGAGGTTGCTCCCATGACAAGGACAAAACTGCCTCAAGAAGTGAAGACTCCAGGGACATGTCCAAGATGTAAAAAGGGTAAACACTGGGCCAACAAAGTAGGTCTGTTAAGGATATTAATGGGCAACCCATTCAACCTTCTGCCCACATAGTTAGTCCAAAAAATGGGGTAGTGGGCCCTTGGTCTCAGGGACTGAAAATATTTGGGGTCCACCAGGAAGTGAATTTCTAACCACTCAGGCCCCGCAATGAGTCACGTCAGGCTCTGCAGTGCTGGACCTCCATGCCACCTCCAGAATGGTAGTAACAACAGGCATGGGAATGCAACCCTTAGCCACAGACATGCAAGGGCCACTCCCAAAAGGGACAGTTGGGCTAGTGTTAGGCCGCTCCTCTTCCACCTTACAGGGACTCGTTGTTATGCCTGGAGTTATTGACCCAGATTATACTGGAGTCATCAAAGTAATGTGTCAATCCCCTTGAGTGATAATTATCATAAGCCCTGGTGATCGCATTGCACAATTATTAATCTTGCCCTCTTTTCATGACAGTTATCCCGCATACTCAGAAAAATGGGGATCCAAGGGCTTTGGATCCACCAGAGTTGATTTGGCTTTTCTGTCACTATCTCCTAATGACCGCCCTATGCTTGATCTTATAATAGAAGGGAGAAAATTTCAAGGATTGGTAAATACTGGAGCAGACAGAAGTATAATTACAATTAGAGATTGGCCATGATCATGGCCATGTCAAACATCTTTGCAGAC
>PVIH01027385.1:0-17043 GCA_004025045.1 Sigmodon hispidus | reverse complement strand
AAAAAATTGATATCAAAGGGCAGACAAGTCTCTATGTGTTATGCTGACTTGTGCACTTACAGAAAGTTCCATGAGTGCTATAGATGGAGCAGAATATACTCTTGCATTTTCTGACTGAATAAGATGTATGTGCCTACAACTATATGACCCTTTATTGCTATTAACACTAAAAATATTTCTGGGATTTCCAACAACTCTTACATGCTCATTCACTTATTTTGTAATTTTTATGTTATTTATTCTTGTTCTTATGTGGGACACGAAACTTAGTCATTGTTTTCCATTTTTATAGCTAAGGCATTTGAATGTAATTTAATATTCTTGTTGTCTCATATTTTTTTTTAAAAAAAAGGAAGTAAAAAATAAACATTATTAAGAAGTCATGATTACTAAATTTTAAGGATTGTTATGGACTTAATTTAAATTGCATTTATTCTGATGAGGTCTATCCCTTACAGCCATAATGTTTCTAAGACTTCTATAAAAAATGACATTAGATTTTATCAAAGGCTCTTCTAATCTAATAAGTTGATCCAGTGTTCTCTTTTCTTTTAGGTTATCTATATGGTTCTTTTATAAATTGAATTTTGTAAATTGTTAAGTTCTAGGATAGAAAGATATATCATTTGTTTGTCAGCCTCTGGGAAGATGGCTTTAATTTACAGTTGAGTTGAGAATTCAACTTTCTGTATATAAAGATGTTAGGCAAATACATTTTACCCTGTAGAGTATGTTGGTACCAATAGGGATGTTTTCTCGTTCTTTATATTTCTTCCTGGATAGCCTTTCCTTCTGATTTAGAGGTCTACATATCCAAGGTAATTTAATCTGTTAAATATAAGAATTCCTAGTTTTCTTTAACAATACAAACAAACTCTGTTTAAAAGCCAGAAATTTAATTATTATTTTTCTAGCTTTTGAATCTGGCACAATTCTATTTACTGTTGCAGTCAATCTTTGTGAGAAATCTGTAAAGGTATATTTTGGCACTTGAATCCATTTTTTTTAAGGGATTCAATTTTTTTCTTTAACTCTATTCCAAGCATTCAGGGCTGCCATTTGGCATGTCCAGAGTATGTTTCCCATATAAACGTTGTCTTTCTGTAATGATATAATCTGTGTCCTCCAAGAAACTGGTCTTGAGATATTTCAAATTCTATATCTCTTCTCCTTTTCTCCATAATTTTAGCTTCATCTTTCCACTGAGTTTTTCACTGTAACTGTCGCCAAGCCTAGAAGACAGCCATAACTCTGTCTGTCAGTTTTTAGGAATAGTTAGATTATAAGTCAACTACATAATTAACACTTGTTTACAAATGAATAGTATAAGTTATACATGACTATTTCTTCCTAAAATCCCTTTAAATCTTACATTTTCACCAGGGTCCTTACAGGGTTTGTATGGTTTATCTCATGTGGCAATTCCTGTAATGTTATTTGATATACTAAAGTTTGCTGTCTGAAAACCTTAGGTTGTTTCTACATAATATTATAAGGCAGTGTTGACAGTGTTTTTTTTTTAAATTTCTCGTTCTAAGGCTTATGATGATATGTTAAATATTTAATAGAATGTGAAGTATTCTGAGATCAACACCCAGTAAAAACAAGGTAGACATAGCTCAGGAACATTTGGATCTTTGAGTACATGGCCAAACAGCTCATCTTCAATGGCACACACCTTTAATTCCAGCACAGGGAAAGCCTGGGAGTGTTGACCTACACCCTTAATCCTACAACTCCAGAAAGACTAATTTCTGTGCTTTTGTGAGTTCAAGGCTGGCTACCAAATAAAGTATCTCCTGCATGTAATTCTAATCTCTGTGGAAAACAGAAGAGTATTTAAGATGGTGTAGGAAACCAGCAGAAACAGAAGTGATCAGGAGTGAGGCTGAAGAAATTGGAAAACAGCTGGGGGAGATTTGATTGTGGTGTTTCCTCTCTCTGATATTTCAGTCTATCACTGATATTTGGCTCTGAGTCTTTTTCAATACAATTCAAATTCATGCTACAAAGTCTGAACATCTCTTTGTTCTCTTTTAACAAATTTTGTTTAGACATTAATCTTGGCATTCATATTGAGTGACTTTTTCAATGATAAAGCCGAAATAATCAAACAAATAACATTTATAAAAGACTTTCAGATAATTTCATGGATATTTGTTATTTTCTCCTTTAATGGGTCCAGTTTCAAACTGTGAAGAATATAAATAAATACCAAACATCTTCCATCATAATACAGTTTCCCTTTTGAATGTGGAAAAAAAATCATTGTGTTTCATGAACCAACTCCCCTTTTTGAAAAATCCCCATTTACTCACCAAAACTGTTGTCAATGGTGATTCAGATAAATTGTAGGAAGAAGACATGTGTGGAGGGATTTGTGTAATCCTGAACACTAACTACAAACAGAAAATCAAGTCAGTCAGATAGTGACTTTGGCCTTGTGTTTCTCTGGCCTATACATACCTACATATGTGTGTGTGTGTGTGTGTGTGTGTGTGTTTAATATTTTTGTTCTCAACTGTTGGATTCAAGATATAGCACAAATTCTATTTAGTATTATATTAACAAGTTGTAGCCAGATATTGGGTATAAGCTGGACTACTAGAGAGATAGAGAAACAAACCATAGGCACTTCTCACCCACCGTTTCTTCAGGTCTCTTTCCACAAAATCCTCCAATTCCAAGCCTCTCTCCTTCATCCCACCAAGGAATTATTCAGGAAAGCAAAAAAAAAAATTATTTTCTCTCTCTCTCTCTGCCCAGCTATCTTAACCTCCTATTTCAATATTTCTAAAGTTTGGTTTAAATGTGTGGTCAATATTCCCTTAAATTTTTGTCCTGGCTCTATGGCTGACTCTCCTCAAAAGTTTCAGATTAGTTTTGTTAAATATCTTACCATTTTTATCTAAACTTATTTCTTTTGATCAAGAAAGACTGGAGCAAATAGAAAGCTACATTTGCTACTATGTATAGAAAGTAAGATAAACATTCGGGTACCAACTATATAATATGGCAGTAACATTTAAATCTCTTCTTTATCAGCTATGTAAGAATAAAAACTTTTAAGATACAGAACCAGGAAAAAATTCAGAATAGAATATTAATCTTGTGAACAAATTTTAAATGAGAGGAGCTAATAGGAGCCACACTTAAAACAAAGTTTCAAAAAACAGACATTATATTCTCAAAATATATTTCGGTCTTATTCTTCTTTTAGTCCATTCCTAGTATTTGTTTATACTAACTCTAATGTAGCCCAGGCTAACATAAAGATTGCTATATAGCAGAGGATAAACTCTGATGTCTTACCTCCATTTTCTGAGAGCCATCAGGAATCATGAAATCAATGCCACTTTAAAACATCTTGTCCATTTGGACATATTCACAATAAACTCTTAAGTGTCTTTGTTATTTAGCAGCTCAAAATATTGTATAAATGATTTTTATGTATCTGAGGATTAGAGCACCACACTGCCATAAATAAATCGTATTCTGTTAGCAACAATGTTAAACTGTAAAGAAAGTCATGTCATTAGGTTGTTCTTATCATCTGTATTTATCATTTGACTTCTCTTGGGTAATATGTCCTTCCACATCATTTTCTAGCATCTCCTTTTTTCCATAGCAGGTTAATATTTTTGTGTCTTTTTTATTATTATAGATAGATTCCCATTTTCTATCCGTGTATATACTTGTTCTAGGTTCCTTCTCCCTCCCACCCCCTCCAGTCACACTCTCTTCTCCACATCTCCCCATCTCTTACCCAGCAAGTGAAGGATGTCACAAGGTCCCAATGTCACAATATGGCTTAGTTGAGCATCTACTTCTGGCAGATCTAGTTTCCTCCCCCCAACATCAAGCCTGAGTCAGATGTTCATCTAGAGGGAGTGGGATCCTAGGAGCCACTCCAAGGTGTATCAGATCCCAAGCTGTTCAGTGTTTGTAGTTTGCAGCTTGGACATGCTTTGCTTTTTTGTTTAGAGCCCACTAATGAGTGAGTACATCCCCTGCTTATCTTTCTGAGTCTGTGAGAACTTGAATAGTAAGATATTCTCTAAATCTGTCCATTTGCCTGTAAATTTTAAGATATTGTTTTTTTCTTACTGTTGAGTAGTACTAAATTGTGTAGATGCACCACAGTTTGTTAATCCATTCTTCAGATGAGGGACATCCTGGTTGCTTTCAAGTTCTTGCTATTATGAATAATGCTGCTATTAACACACTTGAGCTAATGTCTTTGGAGTGCGAATGTGCTTCTTTAGGTTATTTTGAGATTTTTTCTGCCATTTCTGCTACTGAGTTTGAGATTTTTGCTCTTCCTCTTAGAGTTATTTTATCCACCTTGAGATAGTTCTTGTCAAATACTTCTGATGAATGTTTGATGGCAACTGTTAATCACCTTCTTATTCCTATAGGTATATTCACTAAGGAAAGCTATTCACCTTCTTAGGCATGAACAACAATGTGCATACCTGTATTGCTAAGTGGAAGTAACCATTCATTCTCTCCATATGTGATGACAGGGAACCACTTCAGTCTGAATTTGTGTTTAGCATTTTATTTTCTATGTTTCTACTCATTAATCATGGACTACAACAGCATGTGTTGCAGGTCTGCAGATTAAATGGTCCATGATGGTTATTAGATGATGAAAATAGTAAATTTATTCATTTATTTTTCTTAAAAGTGGGAAAATGAGTCTCAGAGAAAATCTCACTTTTATTTTAACATTTTGATATAATATTTTGGGTAGCCCTGTTGAAAAATCAAGAGTGTCTCTTCCCTGACACTTTTGTGAGGAGCTATCTCAGAGCAAATATTTGATTTTCTTGGTTTTACATTATTTCTGCATGATGTTCACTGAGCATTGAAAGCAGCAAATGTTTTGTAAATTGATAGATTGGGGTTTTTCCCACACAGTCACTTGGCCTTGCATTGTTAGCAGATGTTGTTTTTGTATTACTCTCCTATTTGGTACACTTTTTTTTTCTTTTCTGAGATATAAGAGCTTAGTACATTTAAGTATTGCTGAGAGCACGAGAAAAAAAAAATCCCTGGGAAAATGCACCAAATCTATTATTAAATGGTGAACATTGAGAACATGCAGATACAATTAACATTATACACATTGAGCAGAATATGTATATACATATATGTGTGTGTTTGTATGTGTTTGTATACTATGTATATGTGAGTATGTATATAGGTGAATACCCATAAGTATATTTATATAAATATATGCAAATATAAATATGCACAAACATACATATATACAACTCAATTAAGTGCAATAATGTCTATTATTTTTTTAATGAAATTGTATATGTAGGTTCTTTGAAGTGGTTTGAAAAAAAAGAACAAAGATGTGATAATATTTTAACTAAAAAAGAGATACATTAAGTGTTTATAAAAGTCGCCTTCTGCAATATAAATTATTTTATCATTATACAGTGTGCTTCTAAAAGTAAATAAATATGAATAGAATGTTGAAAAATGAACAATGATAAATTTCTCATTTGCATGATTGTCTTTGTGTCACTTAAGCTGATGCAACTAATTTTTCATTCCATTGTGGATTAATTTTTGTTAAATTCTAAGAAGTCATTGATTTTTATCTTAATTTCTTCCTTGATCCTGAGATGGTTCAGTTGAGTGATGTTTAGTTTCCATAAGTTGGTAGCCTTTCTGTGATTTTTGATGTTGTATTATTCTATCTTTAGGCCCTGGTGATCCAATATAATACAATGGATTATTTCCAATTTTTTGTATCCATTGATATTTGCTTTATGAGAAATTATGAAGTCAATTTTATAGAATGTTCCATGTGGTGCTGAGAAATATGCATATCACTTTGCATTTGGGTGGGAGCCTCTGTAAACATCTATTATAACAACTTGCATCATAACTTATTTTAGACTTCTTATTTCTCTGTTGAGTCTCTGTTTTCTATCCAAAGATATTAAAGTCTCCCACTATTAGGATGTGAGAATTAACTTGAGATTTTAGGTTTATTAATTTTTTTTAACATAGATAGGTGCCCTTATATTAGGGCCATAAATATTCATGATTGAGGTCTCATCTTGATCATTTATTTGTGAGATTAGTAAGTAATGTAAATCCTGATCTCTTTTAATTGATTTTAGTTTAAAGTCTACTTTATTAGATATTAAGATGGCAACACCAGCTTGATTCTTAGGGCTATTAATTGGAATATTTTATCCCAACACTTGACTCTGAGCCTGTGTCTATGTTTAATTTTAAGGTATGTTTCTTGCATGCAGCAGAAGGTTTGGTTCTGTTTATGTATCCATCATGTTCGTGTAAGACTTTCTATAGGTGAATTGTGTCCATTGAGACATTAAGTGATATTAGTGACCACTGATCGATAATTTCTGTCATTTTTGTTGTTTCCTGTCATCTTTTATGTATTTCTTTTCTCTAGGTTTCTTTTCTGTGGTATTATTGATTTTTTTGTGGTTTTATGAGTGTATCTGGAATGTTTAGGTTGGAGTTATCCATCTAATTCTCTCTGAAGGGCCGGATTTGTGGAGTGGTATTGATAAGTCTAACTTTGTCATGAAATATCTTGATTATCCCATGTATGGTGATTGATGGTCTTGCTGGGTACAATTGTGTACGTTGGCAGCCAAGTTTTTTATGTGTCTGTATATCTTCTAACCAAGATCTTCTTTCTTTCACTGTTCCCACTGAATAGTCAGGTAATTATGATGGGCTGTCTTTATAGGTAAGTTGAAACTTCTTTTGAAGCTATTACAATTTTTTTATTGTTCTGTATGTTTTCTGGCTCAATTGTTATGTGACAAGCAGACTTTTTTGGGGGATCAAATATATTTGGTATTTTATAAGCTTTTTGTATCTTTATAGGCATTTTCTTTTTTAGATTAGGAATGCTTTCTTCTATGATTTTATTGAACAAAATATCTGCACGTTTGAGCTGATATTCTTCTCCTTCTGTTTCTATTATTCTACAGTTAGGTCTTTTCATGGTGTCCCAGGTTTCCTGAACATTTTGTGTTATGACTTTTTTGGATTTTGTGTGTTCTTTGACTCATGTATCTATTTCTGCTATTGTGTCTTCCACTCCAAAGATTCTTTCTTCCATCTCTTGGATTGTGTTGGCTATGCTTGAATCTATAATTCCAGTTCTTTTCTTCTGATTTTCTATTTCTACATTTACCTCAGTTTTTTCCTTTTTTATTGCTTCTATTTCACTTTTAAGTTCCTGGAATTATTCTTTCATTTTTTGATTTTCCTTTCTTGTTTTTTTTCTAGGATTTATTCATGTCTTCCAGTTTTTTGTTTCTGTTTCCTTCTATTTCTTTAAGAAAAAAATTATATCCTCTTTGATGGCTTCAATAACATTCATAAAGTTGTTTTTGCTGTTGTTTCCTTCTGTTTCTTCTTCATTGCTCTGTTTAGGTCTTGTAGTTGTAGAACCACCAGTTTCTTCTGGTGTTGCCTTGTTGATCTTTATATTGTTATATGTATTCTTGCACTGGTGTCTGCCCATAGCTTCAGTGGTTCACAGTTAGTCAGCTCCTATTCAGTTGAGTCAAGAGGACTTCTGTGTCTTCTGTCTGTTCTGAGCAAGGGGTCTGTTAGATCTCTGATCCTGCTCTGGGCAGGGGTCAGAGTTTCAAAGTCCTCAGTCCTTGTCTGATGATGCAGTTAGCCCTTGGGATGGGACCAAGCCAGACAAGCTAAGGGTCCCTAAAGTAGGCCCCTCATAGCTAAACCCTAGTGCCTGTCTGGTGGCAGAGTCTGAGGTCAGACACTTGGATATAACTCCAATCTCTATGAGTTTGTGTTAAAGAAATAAACCAACACATACCCCTGGCCTCACTTATAATTGTAGAGAAAATTTTTTTAGTTTCTTTTTATGTAGTATAATGTTGATGATAGGTTTGACATAGAAAATCTTTTTAATGTTTGAGGGCTAAAAAATAACTATTAATTAAAACATACATTATTAAGTTAAAATTTATAGAGTTTTGGATTTTACTTTAAATTTTAACTCTGAACATATGTTGAACTTTATTAAGATCCCTTCTGCCAATATTTGGATGATCATGCATTTCTATATTTGAGTCTATGTGCCACATTTACATTACTGATCTGTACATGTTAGAACTTCTTTCTATCCCCTTAATACAGTCATTTTTCACACAAAGACTGATCTGTTTTACATCTGAGTTATGTGATTCATTATTTAGATGTAAATGTTCCTTCCATGTCTCTAACTTGTATTATGTTCTGTTTCCTCAAAAAATCACTTCCCACAGTGCCACAGCTGTGCATTTGTTATACATTTAAACCCTATGTGTCCTCACAAATATTCACCTCTAATAAGCATGCCTGGATTCTTCCATAGTATTTCTAGAAGTATAAGTCATCATCTGCATGCAGAAACATGCACAACAATGGCTAGAAGCTAACACCTGTTCTGTCAGTTCCAGTATAGGAATATGATAATGAAGTTGAGGAGACAGAAGGTCTGCATGTCCACATAATACTGGTCTCTTAGGGAAACAAATTTTGTTCACACTTAATAGATATAGTAAGTCAGCTTAGGAGAATTCTTATTCTTAAGTGCATACTTGGAATATTTTAAAGCCAACAGAAGAAAATAGTGTTTCATGGCTAACTGTAAGAAGTGACTACACACCAATGAGTGGTTCCTTCTAAGGAGAATCTTGTTAAGTGAACTTATGTGAGGACACAGATATTGTGTGGAAGAAAACCTCAGCCTTTGATTCCAGATCAAACACTGTAGGGCGCAGTTTGCCTTTGCACAACTTGCTGGAACATTCTATTGCCGCTTATGCTAATTAGGCATCGAGTAGTGACCAATCCGATGTGCTGATGCTAATTAGGCATTGAGAAAGGACCTATCCGATGTGATCCTCAAATATGTTAATGAGGCATTATTTTGGACCAATCACCAGCCATATGCTAATGAGTACTACTCTGAACCAATCACCACCCATATGTTAATGAGGCATTGTGATGGGCACCAATCACACGCCAGGCTTCCCTATATAAGCAGGATGAATCTCAGGCTCAGGGTCTTCTTTCCACCATTTCACAACTGAGCTGTACTCCAATAAAGTGTGATCCGAGAAGAATTGTGCATGTGGTGACTCGTCCTTCTGCAGGCCAGAAGCGGCTTGTCACAAGTGGCACCGAAACCCAGGAATCTTCGTGCCCTCACAGAGAAGACCAATTCAGAACTCCACACACGAAGTGGACCGTCGGTGAGGTTGCTGCAGAAGAATCTGAAGGAGATTCAGAACTGCAATAATCAGGAGGGTTAACCGGTAAGTCTCACAGGAAAATAGTGAGACCTGCATTAAGCAGGAAAACTCTGCTTGTAGAAAGAAGCAGAGAACGGGGCATCTGCTGACGAGCGGATCTAACCCATTGGTAGTTTGGGGTTGTTTAGGATATAAAGGGTTTTAAATAGGCAAGGATATGGGTGTAAGTTTCTCTCACCCGATTGGCACAGCTTTGAAAGAGCTGTTGTAGAGTAATGGTGTCAGCGTTAAATTAAGGTAGGAATTAAATGTTATATAAGGATGAGGTTTTTAACCTCATGTCCAATTTTTTTTTGGCTCTTAAGGAGCTGCTCCATTAAGGCTTTTTTTTTTTTCTGAGTCCACTCTGCTTCCTAGCAGTGGGAGAGATAGATGGGTTAAAAGCAGCCAAGAGGGACGGAGTCAGCAATTACAATTTGTTTTCCCTACTGCGCCTATTGCCCCCCCTCTGTATTGCCAGCCTAGTGAGGGTATCTGTTCTAAGCCACCGGACAACACAAAAGTGTGGAAGAGAGTCCAGCGTGAGCTGCGTCCTAGCGTGTCACTGGCTTTTCCAGTTTTTCAAGATAACCAGGGGCAAAGGTATCACGAGCTTTTAGATTTTAAGAGTGTGAAATCCCTGGCAGAGTCTGTCTGCACTTATGGCACTGCTGTGTCTTTTACAGTAGCACAGGTTGAGGCACTGAGTAGATCTGCCATGATGCCTAGTAACTGGAGTAGCTTAGCAAAACCATGTCTCAATCCTGGGCAATATTTACACTGGAAGTCAATTGTGACTGATCTGGCACATAGTCAGGCCTGGGAGAACGCTGCCAAAGGGCAGCCAGCATGGAGTGCAGATCGCTGTTAGGGCAAGGACAATGGATAAATAATCAGACAGCATATCCTATGGAAGTTTATAATCAAATAAACACCATCAATATGAAGGCTTGGCGAGCCCTCCCCAATAAGGGGGAGGTCTCAGGGGACCTAATTGAACTTTTAGGAGCTATTATTCAGAATGCATATGTTAGATCACAAAAGGTAGAAATTGCTTAACCAATTGCTTAAGGACTTTAAATGATTTTCAAAAATTGCTTGGGGATATAAATTGGATTCGGCCATATTTGAAATTAACTCACTTTGAGCTTAAACCCTTATTTGATATTTTAGAGGGAAATCCAGATCTTAATTCCCCACGTCAGCTAACCCTAGAGGCTCAGATAGCATTTCAAAAGGTAGAGCAAGCAATTACTAGGGCACAGTTGGTGCGCTGTGATGAATCCAAGTCCATTTGGATGTGTATCCTCCCCACTTTAGGCTTTCCAACTGGTGTTCTTTGGCAAGAAGGTCCTCTACTGTGGATTCATACTAAATCTACAGGGATGAGAACCTTGTCTCACTATTCAACTATGACGGCTGAGGTTGCGTTACTAGGCATTAAACAATCTATTGCATCTTTTGCCAAGACACCTGACAGACTTATAGTTCCTTATACAAAAGAACAAGTAGAGATATTGACTGCCACTACTTCAGAATGGGCTATATTGGTTTGTGCCTTTTCTGGTACAATTGATAATCATTTGCCCAAGAGTGAACTTTTAAGATTCGTAGTTCAGCAGCCTGTGGTGTTTCCTCGGATCACGAGGAAGCAACTGTTGAGCAATATCTTAACTATCTACATGGATGGGTCTAAGACTGGGAAGGGAGCTTATATGGTACAAGGAGGCTCACCTATAACTATTGGGTGCCGTCCAAATGCTCCCCAAATAGTAGAATGTCAAGTAGTTTTAGAGGTTTTTAAATGTTTTCCTGAGTCTTTTAATTTGGTATCTGATTCATCATATGTGGTGAATGCTGTTAAAAATTTAGAAACTGTTTCCTATATTAAACCCTCTAGTATGGTAGTCTCACTTTCAGCAGGAATAAGAGGTGAGATTTTGCAACGATTCAATCCCTTTTATATTACCCATATCCGAGCACATTCTTTGTTGCCTGGTCCTATGGCAAAAGCCAATGAACAAGTTGATCTGGCAACGCGTGCTTTTGTGGCATTGGACTCTGAAACACAAGCGCGAGAGTTTCATAGCTTATACCATGTTTCATCTGTGGTTTTAAGAACTAAATTTAAAATTTCTAGGGAAATGGCTAGGAATATTGTGAAAAACTGTTCTGCCTGTTTGCAATTCTTGCCTGCTCAGAAAATAGGAGTTAATCCCAGAGGCATTTTTCCACTTGGAATTTGGCAGATGGATGTTACCCATGTTCCATCCTTTAGAAAGCTTCAGTATGTACATGTCTCCATTGATACATGTTCTGGAGTAATGCACGCTACACCTCTTTCTGGAGAAAGGGTTCACAATGTCATTACCCACTGCCTTGAAGCTTGGGCAGCTTGGGGCAAGCCCGATACACTGAAAACCGACAACAGACCAGCCTATACATCTAAGAGTTTTGCCTCATTTTGTCACAAAATGCAAGTGAAACATATCACAGGCCTGCCCTATAATCCACAAGGGCAAGGAATAATAGAGCAAGCGAATCGTATGCTCAAAGACTTCCTGCAAAAACAAAAAGGGGGAATAGCAGAGAACTGCACCCCTAAACAAAGGCTCTCTCTTGCCTTATTCACTATAAATTTTCTAAATTTAGATGATAAAAATGAAACCGTCGCCAAACATCATAGGATGCCAGAACCCAACAATCAAGGCAAAGTTATGTGGAAGGATGTACTTTCTAATCAATGGCGAGGCCCGGATCGCGTTATCGCTCAATCCAGGGGATCTTTATGTGTTTCTCCACAGAATCAAGAGCCAGTCTGGGTACCATCAAGATTGACGAGACACGTTGAGGACGCCTCTAAGGATGATGCTGATATGGACACTCCTGACCGTCTTCCCCCTGATTCAGGCGGAAAGTGGAAGTTGGTCTATGGAAGCCGAGAAGATGATTCTCAAGCAAAAGTTCCTGATTGCACGCTTGAATGCTACAAGATTGGAGCCTGTTACACTTGGGGACTTTACTTCTTGGCTCACTTCTGCCTTTTCCTTTTTCAAGGAGTGGGTGGGAGTAGGAATTTTTGCAGCCTGCTGTTTACTTGGGATTTTTTGCCTCTGGCTGGTTTGCCATACTTGCATCAGAGCACGTCGAGAAAAGGTACTACTCACTCAGGCACTTTTGGCTGTTGATGCAGGGCATTCCCCCACAGCCTGGCTCTCTGCCCCAGAGAAGAAAAATGATCAGATGTGGTGGGATGGGGAAGAGACCTTCAATAAGGATATACAGGGATGGAAAAAAAAATTCCGAGGGAAAGCTGAACACAAAGAAAATATATGTGTAGTAATCTTATTTGCATTTCCACCCTTGATAAGCTATGCTTATGATTATTATCCTCTGTATAGTTATTGTTAACTCTTCGGCATTTTTTTTTTAAATTCTTTTTACTGGTTTTTTTTTTTGATAAATACAAAATAAAGAAGAAGAAGAAGAAGAAAAAAAAGAACTTAGAATGATTGCCCTTGCACAGAGAGGCTTTAGCTGTCATTGCACCTCTATAAGGAATCATTCTCCTCTGAGACAGCCTTTGCACCCTGCCGCCCTCACTGGCCTTGCACACAGGAAGGCATCTCGGGGATCTTGGCGGCAGGAAACAGCCTTTGAGCGGTGGGCACATCATGAGGTGAACACCTGTACGGGCTATATCCTGTTTGTGCCATTAGAAAACAAAAAAAGGGGGAGATGTAGGGTGCGGTTTGCCTTTGCACAACTTGCTGGAACATTCTATTGCCGCTTATGCTAATTAGGCATCGAGTAGTGACCAATCCGATGTGCTGATGCTAATTAGGCATTGAGAAAGGACCTATCTGATGTGGTCCTCAAATATGTTAATGAGTCATTATTTTGGGCCAATCACCAGCCATATGCTAATGAGAACTACTCTGAACCAATCACCACCCATATGTTAATGAGGCATTGTGATGGGCACCAATCACGCACCAGGCTTCCCTATATAAGCAGGATGAATCTCAGGCTCAGGGTCTTCTTTCCACCATTTCACAACTGAGCTGTACTCCATTAAAGTGTGATCCGAGAAGAATTGTGCGTGTGGTGACTCGTCGTTCTGCAGGCCAGAAGTGGCTCGCCACAAAACACTACTGTGTCAGGACCTTCCCCAGGAGTGTGGCAGTCAATAGCTAAGCAGGTTCAGATCTCCAGGACTTAGAGGTGTTAATGACAGAAAAAAAGATGGAGGGCAGCATAGCCTGAGTGCAACCCAATGAAGCTCATCGTGGAAAATAACAGCAAGAAGACTTTCAGATGCAGCTTCAAAGGTGGGTTTTGAAGAGGGAGATGTGTCACGGTACTAACCCACCAAGAAATATATGTTAACTAAAGAATTTTATTTAAAAGATACTTACATAACAGGGATTGTTCCAGGGGAGAAGGAGAAAAAGTAGGAGAAGGATGGAGAAGTGGAGAGCAGGAACGATCCACGCCGCAGAAAGCAGGAGCAGTCTGTAGATTCATGCCGCAGAAAGCAGGAGCAGCCCGAACCATGGAGAACCGGAGCAATCCTAACTGTGCACAGCAGGAGTGATCCGTGTAACCATCTGCCCAGCAGAGCAAGATCAGTCCCAGCCAGCCAGTCCTTCCTTCCACGTCACTCATCCAGCGACGTGACGTTTCTGTCTTCCTTTGCGACACACGTTCGTCGTTTCCTCCCGGACTCTGCCCGGCTCAGGAATCCGGCTCGGCTTTTTTGCATAGTTTCAGATTTCCCACTACAGAGATGTATCAGGTGACCTGGTGTGGGCCCAGCTATGAACATCACAGGAGACATCCCCAATACCGAGTCAGGCAGGAAAGGGAATCTCTGTCTCCCAAACGCAGCTGGAAGGCATCTATCCTACACCTTCTACAGACCGTGCAGCAGCTAAGTGGGTCATTTCTCTATGACTGTGGCTGTTTAACTTGCTACTCACTCATCAGAATGGTAGAGAGGTAAGAGAAATCTCGCCATGTGTTCCTTGCTGAAAGCTGCCCAAATGAGAATAAACTTAGTCCTCCTCCAGTACAGGAAGGGCTATGCTATCTGGCCACTGCTTTACCACCCCTTCAGCTATAGCCATCTTATAGTCACACAGTCAGCTTCCTCTGGATGTTATTTACTGAGTCAGAGTTTCAGGCTCTCATCCTCATACTGTTGAGGTCTCTTGTCAGATGCCTTCTGCATAGCTAAGACAAGACTCCAGTCTTCCCACCCTTCTGACCCCCCATCTACCTCAGATACATTATAATTTTTATGATACCATTTTATCATCTATCTGCTGAACCGTGGCCAGTCTCAGCATCTATTCTGTACATAGGCAAAAGCATTGCCTCCCAGTTCCCCTCACCAACAATTAGCATGTGGATGCAGTAATAAATGAATATGGGACAAATGAGAACACTGAAGAAGACATACATATTATTTTTATAGTTTTGCCAAGAAACAAAACAGGAAAATGACTTAAATATAATGTGACAGGCTGGAGATTGGAAGAGACTAATGTGGTGCTCTGCAGTAGCTTGCTTTCATCACACTTGAGCAGACCACAGGTCTAGAACTTTGTGAGGAAGTCAGATCTTCCTGCTTTCCACACACTTTTGAAGTCATTTAGTGACATTTGAAGACAAAACATTCACATTATCAGCTAGACAAAAAGACGACTGGTGACTCCTGGGAAGATTTTAGAGAACAAGGGTGTTTTGCACCAGCAGCCAGCAGACAGGTCAGTGGACCCAACAACAATGATCTGTTTTTAGTAATTAAAGTGGGTGAGGAAGGATATTTTTAGATATTTGGTACTTGGTATTTACATGTTTCCTTTCTCTAGATGTTCATATTTCTCTCTGTATTTTAGAAAATTACTGTTATATTTTGTAGGATATACCTGCAATGCCTATAGTGAGTATTTCTTTACTTTTGCCCATTTTGGTTTAATATCTGGATCCTCAATTTGATTCTATTGATCCACAAGTCTATTTTTATACCAATACTAGATTGTTTGTATTACTATATAACTTGAAGTCAGGAATGGTGATGCCTCCTGAGGTTCTTTTGTTTAGCAAAATTGTTTTGGTAATCCTAGCTTTCCTGTTATTCCAAATGAAGATGAGTGTTGTTCTTTCAAGTTCCATAAAATATTGTACTGAGTTTTGATGGGCAGTGAATTGAATCTGTAGATTGCTTTTAGAAGAATTGTCATTTTTACTATGTTGTTCCTACCTATCCAGGAAAATGGGAGATCTTTCCTTTTTCTGACATCCTCTTCAATTTGTTTCTTCAATGCCTTAAAATTTTTGTCAAACAGATCTATTACTTCTTAGGTTATAGTTACTCCAAGGTATTTAATGCTATTAGCAGCTATTATAAAGGGTGATGTTTCCTTTATTACTTTTTCAACCCTTTCATCTTTAGTGTATAGAAGGGCTACTGATTTCTTTGAATTAATCTTGTATTCTGCTATATTGCTGAAGGTGTTAATCATCTGTAGAGGTTCTCTGGTAGAATTCTGCAGTCCACTTATGTATATAATCATATCATCTGCAAATAGAGATAGTTTCACTTCTTTTCCAAATTGTATCCCCTTAATCTCCTTTCGTTCTCTTATTGCTTCAGCTAAAACTTCGAGAATTATATTGAATAGACAAGGGGAGAGAGGATATTCTTGTCTTGTTTCTGATTTTAGTGGGATTGTTCTGTGTTATTTTACATTAAGTTTGATGATGGCTGTTGGCTTCTTGTAAATCTCCTTTATTAAATTTAGGTATTTTCCCTGTATTCCTGATCTCTCCAGGGCATTTATCATAAAGTAGTGTTGGATTTTGTCAAACACTTTTTCAATAACTATGGATATGATCATGTATTTTTTTTCTTCAATTTGTTTACATGATGGATGACATTTACACTTTTTCGTATGTTGAACCAAACCTGTATTTCAGGGATGAAGCTTACTTGGTCATGGTGGACAATATTTTTTATAAATTGTTGTATATGGTTTGCCAAAATTTTGTTGAGAATTTTAGCATCAATATTCATGAGAGAAATTGTTCTATAATTCTCCATCTTTATTGTGTCTTGGAGTGGCTTGGGTATTAGGATTATCGTGGTGTCATAAAATGAATTTGGCAAAATTTCTTCAGATTCTACTGTTTGAAATAGTTTGAGGAGTAATGGTAGTAGTTCTTCTTTGAATGGCTGGTAGAATTCTGCACTGAAACCATCAGGACCTTGGGTTGTTTTTACTTGGTAGGCTTTTAATAACAGCTTCAATTTCCTTTAGGGTTATAGGTCTGATTAAGTAATTAATCTGATCTTCATTTAATTTGGGTAAATGGTACCTGTCCAAAAAGCTGTCCTTTCTTCTAGGATTTCCATTTTTGTGGTATATAGATTTTCAAAGTATGACTTAATAATTTTATGGATTTCCTAGGGGTTATGTTATTATGTCCCCCTTTTCATTTCTGATTTTGTTGATTTGGATACTCTCTCTGCTTTTTGATTAGTTTGGCTAAGGGTTTATCTATCTTGTTGATTTTCTCAAAGAACTAACTCTTTGATTCAATGATTCTTCATGTTCTTTTTGTTTCAATTTTATTGATTTCTGCTTTAGTTTGATTATTTCCTGCTATCTACTCCTTCTAGATGAGTTTGCATCTAATTGTTCAAAGGCTTTCAGCTGAG
>PVIH01027384.1:0-17045 GCA_004025045.1 Sigmodon hispidus | reverse complement strand
ACACACACACACACACACACACACACACACACACACACACACACACACACACACACACACACACACACACACACACACACCCAGGCCCACTTCCCAGACCTAGGACCCGCTGACTTACCTAAGCCTGTCCTGAGGCGGCACTGAGCACCCCTCTGCAGGCCCAGCTAAAGGGTTTCAGGAAGTAGGGGAGGGTCTGAGCATGCTCACTCTGAAACTCCCCTAACCACAAAACAGGCTGAGCATAAGGGTTACATCACTGTAATGACAATGGGTTGGGATGACAAGAAACAGCTCCAGACTGGTTTGATCTTGCTTTGATGATACCCTCAGCAAGGCCTAACCTTAGCTCAGAAACTGAGAGCTGAGAGATGGAAGCTAAAATGGCTGGGCCAGGCAGTTCCATATGGACGGATGCACACATGCTCCTCAGTCAGACAGGGCAGGTCACATGGCCATTTTTTTCATGGGGAGCACCTGTGCCAGGAGAGCACTGGATGGGCGCACGGCTCCATGTTGGAACACCCATCTGGTGTCCTGCAAGTATCCTACCATCCCAGCTCATCCCTTCCTGGGGACAGAACCCTGCAGGGGTACACTTCCACCCTGGCTCTGTTTGAGAAGTCATCCTTTATCTCAAAACAAAGCCCTCACCCAGTAGCTACTAACCATTTCCCTCATGCAGGCCCCAGGAAAACTAGAAAGTAAGCAGGTGGCATTGCTGGGCTGCCTGGGCTCACGGCAGTGTCTTAGGCTCCATACATCTCACATCCCATTGTAGCCCACTTCCTCTGGAAAATGAGAGATGGCAACTGTTGTGACCCACCACAAACTTAACCATAGGCTAGCTCTGGGTTTGGGGGTATCGGCCTATCCCTCGTCAGTCCCGAGTGTCCCCAGTCCTGTCTTGTTTCTTCCAGTCACAAAAGCAAAGCTGACCCTAAAAGAATGTGTTCAGGGACACTTTCAGAAGAGCAGTTAGGAAGGTCCTTCTTTACTTCCCTGCCATCCCCAGACCCATGCCAGCCTTCAAGGCTGTGTGGCTGAGGCCTCCTTCTTCTTCACCCCATCTGTAACCAACATTTACATATTTGTGTGGGAGGCAGTACAGTCCCTAGAAAGCTGGCTGTCTGGGCTGTGGGGCAGGCAGCTGACAGGGTTCATCTTAACTTTCTGGAAGAAGCTGTTCGTGGGCTGTGTCCCTCCAGCAATCTAGAACAAGGGCACAAGCAAGGTCTTCCCTGGACCCCCGATCACAACACCACTGCCCCCACACCAGACCCCTCTTTGGAGGGCAGAGGATTTGGAGGCGTAAATGGATATGGTCACCTTCCACCTTCCACAAGGAGTACCAGGTGTCTTTTCTGGTTCTCTAGGTGGCCGTTAGCATCTTTATCGTGTTTACTGATTGTTGTGAATTGGGGTGAGCCACACTCTGCCTGCCCTGGAGGTCTCAGCATGGCCAGGCACACAGATCTCACAGCATTTAACTTTAATGTGGTTGAACTTCATTACAAAATGTCCATCTGACCACTCCTGATGTTTTGTTGTTGTTGTTGTTTCCCAAGACAGGGTTTCTGTGTAGCCCTGGCTGTGGTGGAACTCATTCTGTAGCCCAGGCTGCCGTCAAACTCACAGAGAACCTCCTGCCTCTGCCTCCTGAATGCTGGGATTAAAGATGTACACAGCCACTGCAAGGCCCTAATGAGCACTTCCCAGCATCCACCATCATCTTCAGAACTTTCTCACCTTGTAAAGCTGAAAGTCCGTATTCAGTAGCATCACCTGTGTTAGTTTGAATGTAACTGGCCCCCTGTAATTGCATGAATTCAGATGGTATGAAAAGCAGACTCTGAGCCAAGTATCGGGGGAAGGCTGAAATATCAGAGAGAGGAAGCACCACAGTCAGTTCTCACCCAGCTATCTTGCAGCTTCCTCAGCCTCGCTCCTGGTCACTTCTGCCTCTGCTGAGTTCCTAAGAGGCCTTAAATACCCTTCTCATCAGCTGTATCCCATCCAGGTTAGGATTAAAGGTGTGAGCTACTCTATTTCATAGCTAGCCTTGAACTCACAGAAACAGAGGAAGTTCTGTCTCTGGAGTTAGGGGATTAAGGGTGTAGGTCACCACTCCTGGCTTTCCCAGTGCTGGGATTAAAGGTGTGTGCTATTGAATCCCAGCTGTTTGTCCTTGTACTCAAGGGTCAAGAAATTCCTGAGCTGTCTGCCTAGAATTTGACTGTGTGCTGTCTCTCCAATATTCCAGGTTTTATTAAATATGTAACAAATATCCTCAGGCCCCATAATCTCATAGGAAGTGGCACTATTAGGAGGTGTGGCTTTGGAGAGGGTATGGCCTTGGTGGAGGAAGTGTGTCACTGTGGGGGCAGGTTCTGAGGTTTCCTATGCTCAGAATACCGTCCAGTGTCTCAGTTGACTTCCTGTTGCCTTCAAGATGTAGGACTCTCAGCTCCAGAACCACTTCTGCCTGCATGCTGCCATGCCCCCCACCATGATGATAATGACTGAACCTCTGAAACTGTGAGCCACCCCAATTAAATATTTTCTTCATAAGAGTTGCTGTGGTCATGGTGTGTCTTCACAGCAATAGAAATTCTAAATAAAACACTTACCCTACCCAGCTGTGGCCACCATTATTTAACATTCTGAGTCTATAAAGGTAACCAATCTTGGGACCTCATTTTCAGTAGCATCAGACACTATCTAGCCTGTGCATCTTGCTCATATTTTTCATTACGGTGTCCTCTGGATTTACTCAGCTACTGCAGGTATCTGAAAACTTCTTTCTTATGGCTGGATATGTTCCAACATAAGATGAACACATGCTGCTGTTGTCTATATATGGACATGTGTCATCTGTGGATGAACACATGGGCCACTTCTTCCCTGAGGTCTCTGTCTTCATTAGAGTTTCTCTTGCTGTGATGAAACACCATGACCAAAAAGCAAGTTGGGGAAGAAAGGGTTTATTGGCTCACACTTCCACATGGTAGTCCATCACTGAATGAAGTCAGGACAGGAACTCAAACAGGGCAAGATCTTGGAGGCTTGTTCCTCATGGTTTGCTCAGCCTACTTTCCTGTGGAACACAAGGACCACCATCCCCAAAAATAACACCACCAGCAATGGGCTAGAGGCTAGGGTACAACTGGGACAGGAAAGACACACCCCATCCTAGGCTCCAACCCTGCCTGGCACCGGCTCTTCCTTCCCCTACACTCCCATTACACTAGACCTCAGACATCTATTGATCACCTCACCTAAAGAAACCCCGTGTGCCTCTCCTGGGCCCTGCTCCTGACTTTCCCTTTTCTCTGCTTTGTGATGGAGTCAGCCTGTCCCTGAGAACTGGGAGTAACAGTCATTTATGTCCCAGGGCCCATAGTTCTGAATCTCAGTTCCCATCTGCTAGATACAAGCCCTTGAGAGGGCTGAAGGTAATGGGGAGGGACTGGGAAACCTAACTCTCCTTCATGACTAGAGCCCTGGCTCTGTGGGCCCCTCACCTGGGTCCTTTCCACTTTTCCACACGCATCTTTTCTGACCCTAATTCCATTTCTTGACCACTCCTGGCCATCCCTGACGTTCTCTGATGAAAGGATTGGCAGTGGGGATGCTCCTGCAAACAGTCTTTGAGGTACTCTATGGCACCCCAGCCTGAGACTGAAAACTATGGGCACCTTGTAGGACCAGCTCCCTAAACTCAGGGAGGGGCAAGGCAGAGCACCTTTCAGTAACCAGCCCCCAAGGTGGCAGGAGCAGATTAACCAGTGACCATCTACTATGTGCCAGGCCAAGCAAGACATGTTCTTTCCTCCCCCAGGAAAGACCACTGACCTTTCCACCAAAGCCCATCTCTGGCCTCTATTTCTAGCCCAGCAGCCCATTTGAGGGTACCCTCAGCCCTCAGATCCATTCTCAGCAGCTTTCAGGAACTGTCTATATTTACCCTAAAGGTCCCCTAAAGCAGGAAGAACCCTGACACAAAGGCCACCCCCAGATGTTGGGACTGCCTGTTCCAAGGGTCTTTCCCATGAGTCATCTTGGAGCCGGAACTGAATGCAGACGTACACACTAGAGCATGCGCCCACTCCTGTCTACCCAATCCCAAGACACTTGGAGATAGGCACACAGAGATAGCCTTCGGCATCCCTCTGCCAATGGAGTAATCTGGCCATGCTCCAGACTTACAGATTCAGTTTCTGTGTCGTCTGGATGTCAGCTATGTCAAACACCTGAGGCAGACTGGAATTCAAACACTGGAGGCCTGGGAAGTCAGACCTTCAGCTGGTCCCTCTACGCCCTGGGAACTTCCCTCTGCTCCCCCACACCAAAGCCACCTAACCCTCACAAAAGAGCACAGCTGGTGGCCTTTACCCAGTATAGGGTGACCACCATCACCTCCACCACCAAGGGAACATGTAGCATCTCTGGAGAGGGGAGGTGCTGGTGGTACTGGATAGAGACCAGAGGTGCTGCTGAATGCCCAGCACAGGAAGTACTACTGCCAGTACCCCAAATGTCTCCAGTCTTGGCTGTGAAGCACAATGGTTGTTGCTGGTTGGCAAAAAGTTTGGCCAAAAAATGTGAGACCCCGGAGGATCTTGCATCATGCCCTGCCTCCCCAGCCAGAGGAATCCACAAATCTGGGGAACATAGGCTGGCAGTTGGAGTCAGAACAGCCATAGGAACACACAAAGGGGAAGGCCCAGCAAACCTGGGACAGGGTCCCTTCCCCTCCTTTTGCCATTGAAAGCAGAAGTGACCCGGGTTGGGGAACTACAAGGCCCAGGGTTGCCCTGCTTGTAGTCTGTGGTTTGGTCTCTTCTCTACACCACATACCCATGACACTATTCCAAATGTGTAGACATGGTAGCCCATAAAGAACAGCACCCAGGGCTGTAGCCTCTGTCACCAGATACAGGTTGTTGGGGCTGGGGCCACCTCGGTTCTCAAAGTTTGGGGATCACACCAAGTTGTTGTCTGCTGTCGCGTGGGGTCCCCTCACTGTAACTAGCAGGAGAGGTCTCAGACTGAAATCATCAAGTACCCCAAACACTGCAGTTTCTAAAGTTGATGAAGTCTCTGCAAGAACCCCCCAGTCACATAGGCAGACCTTATCCCAAGCCTGGGAGTCTTGCAACATATGCTTATGAAGCAATCCCTATTACAGGAACACACAGCTTTGGCGCAGCAAGGAATATGCCTTCCACCAGTAGTAACATTGATCAAGTGAGGCATCTCTGCTTCCTGTTCTCTCACCTACAGATAGGCAGGCTCTGAGGCTTCCTTCCGGAGTGGTGAGTAAGTTCTGCACCCCAGAGTCACACTTCCCTCCCTGACTCCATCAGAACCCCAGCTGCTTTCTCACTTGCCCACAAGATCAAGATGGATGCACATGTGCGCATAAACAGAAACATATCTGTTACTCACACCCACTTACAGAAGCCTCTGACATCTCCAAGCCAATCATGAGTGTACACAGTGCTCAGGACACAGCCCCAGGCTGACCTTACTGTGACTTCAAGCAAGCTGTCATATTTCCCTGGGCTGGCTCCCTAGGAACAGAGTAAAAGGGTGTTCAGCTGAGCAGGCTGTGGGTGCTCCTCCTGTCTATATCACCTCTCCAGGGCTGCCTTCTGCTAAAGCCACCATCTTGCCAGAGGGCTGCACTTGGTGTCTGGGTCCAGCATGCTGTGAGGTTGCGACTGCTGCCTGATAAACCTGCTTATAAAACAGGTCTTTCCAGCCCCCAAATGTCTGGTAGACTGTTGAGGTGTTCCGTTCTGGGAGCCCTATTTCCCCAGTGCCTGGTCCATTTCATCTGCTTCTACAATGTGGATATGCAGATGTATACATTATCTTTCTTTGGGGTTTCTTTTGTTTTTTAAAAAAATTGCATTTATTTATCATGTGTGTATGTGGGTGTGTGTGGTGTGTGTATGTGTGTGTGGTGTATGTGTGTGTGTGTGCTGTGTGTATATGTATGTGGTATGTGTATGTGTGTGTGGTATGTATGTGGTATGTGTGTGGTGTGTGTATGTGTGTGTGGTGTGTATGTATGTAGTATGTGTGTGTATGTGTGTGTATATGTGTGTGGTATGTGTGTGTATGTGTGTGGTGTGTATGTGTGTGTGGTGTGTGTATGTGAATGTGTGTTTGGTATGTGTGTGTATGTGTGTGTGGTATGTTTGTATGTGTGTGTATATGTATGTGTGTGTATGTGTGTGTATATGTACACCACAGAGCTTGTTGGGAGGTCAGGACGAGTTGTAGGGGTGGGACCTCTCCTTCCATCATGGGGTGTCTGGGATTGAATTCCTATTATCAGCTTTGGCAGCAAGGGCTGAATGTACTAAGTCATCTCACTGGCCAGTTGTTTTGCATTATTTTATTTGTGCAGGGGTGGAATGATAGGGTGGCATGGGACACCTCACCCTCCAACACTCATGTATACAGACTCATCAGTGACTTGGCTATGTATCTCCTACTGCAGTCATAAGAATTCCAGGAGCCGGGGCTGGAGAGATGGCTCAGCGGTTAAGAGCACCGTCTGCTCTTCCAGAGGACCCGGGTTCAGTTCCCAGCACCCACATGGCAGCTAACAACTGTCTGTAGTTCCAGTTCCAGGCAAACACCAAAGCAAATAAATAAATAAATAAATAAATAAATAAAGTTAAAAAAAAAAAGAATTCCAGGAGCCCCAAATTCTTGTCCTTCTCTAGTCCCAGTAATTTTTGTCTTCTCTCTGGTTTTGCCTTTCCAGAGCCTGTGGATTCTGGCTTCTTGTGTAAGAGAACAGCATTTGATCTGTCCATGGGTGTGAATTGCTAGCATACCCTCCCCCCACCCACCCACACACTAAGTAATGCTGCATTTTCTTTCTGGAAGGACTCTGGGCCTTTTGCTTCTAGCCAGTTGAAAAGGTAGTTTTCAGCGTGGGTTGATTTTCAGTACAAACTCTGGGTAGTCCAGAGATGACAAACAGCTCCGTGTACTTTCACAGAGGCATCATGGTATCCCAGAAATATCTGAACACTTTTTTTGCTGCATGTTTACTGGGTGTGATGTGCCCCCTGGCTGGTTTAGCAATGGCTTAGCCATTCTAATGGGTGCATAGTTGTAATGCCTGGGGCTTTCGTCTGCGTCGGCTTGGACGTAAGTGATGTTAGTGTCTTCCTCTCATTTGTCACCTGTGTACCCTCCTCAGTGCTGTGTTTGTTCAGATCTTTAGCCTATTTTAAAATTGGGCTATTTGTCTCATTATTGTTGAGTTCTGAGAGTTCTTTACATATTCTGAATAACACTCTTTTATCTGATAAATGTTTCATTTTCTGTCACTGCGGCTTATTATCTTTTACATCTTCAATCACAACACTGATCTCTACTACATCCTATCACATGCAGTGTTTTTTTAACTCCTGATTTTTATCTTTGTTTTTCAGTGTTCTTGGGACTTAACCTACTTCTTTGCCCTATATGTGAATTTTAAAAACTGAAGTATAATTTAAATAGTGCAGTTCAGCCCTTTCAGGCACCCAGGCATGCATCCAGCCCCAGTGACCTAAGACATACCACACTTCCAAGTCCTGAGGCATTATCTTTGCTACACAAGGGTTTGGTGCTGTTTCTCAATGCTCCAGTCTTGCTGTGGCCACAATCTGCAGTATGTTTGTTATAATTTTGTTTTTCATGCTTTGCATTTTTTTAATGACCTCTGTGTTAGCTCATGAGTTATTCAGTAGTGTACCTGTGTTTTCTTTTCTTTTCTTTTTTTAAAGATTTATTTATTTCTTGAGTATATAGTCTGCAGGCCAGAAGCGGGCACCAGATCTCATTACAGATGGTTGTGAGCCATCATGTGGTTGCTGGGAATTGAACTCAGGTCCTCCGGAAGAACAGTCAGTGCTCTTAACCTCTGAGCCATCCCTCCAGCCCGTGCCTGTGTTTTCAAACCTGAAGCAATGTTAAAAGGATCATACAGTGTGGCCACATGCTCTTACCACTATGTTCTATAGCCATTCGTTTACAACCCCTGCCCTTCAGCCCTTCTCCACGGCCATCTGCCCCTCTCTACACCTGCTCTCCATCTCCGCTATCCATCCATCTATCCTTCTATCCATCTCTCTATCCATTCATTCGCTCACCTAATCATCCTCCCTCCTCCTCTCCCTCTCTATCCCACCCCTCCTGTCTCTGCTTCTGTCTGGCCATCCACCCCCCCCACATCGACCGCTCTTCCATCCTTTCATCCTTCTGCCTATGCATTTATCCTCACTTGCTTATTCACACACCTAAATCTCTCTGTACTCATTGCCCTTTCTCTCCACCTACCCATCTGTTAAACCCCACGGCAATCCCAGTGTCTAGTGCTAAGCAAGGCCTCTGTTCTCACTCTGCCAAGAAGAGCTGGGAGAGGGTCAGGAGAGAGCTGGAGACTCCCTAGGGTCACAGGCCTGACCACCCTCCAGATCTCCACAGAAGCCCAATCTTCTGGGCTCTAGGCCTTGTTTTCCCGTATCTTTTGCTCCAAAGTACCCCCAACAGCATTAGCAGGAAGAGGGGCAGGCTCACACTGAAGTGCACTGGCTGTGCCCACGGCCCTGACATGGCGGACTTCATTCATCTGTGAAGGACTTTGTGCTCCCGGAGCGACAGCAGGTTAGGGTCAGGTGGTGATGTCAGGTGAAGAAAGTGAGGCAGGCAGCTGACAGCACCCACTTTGAACTTGGGCCACTTTGGCTAATGCCTGCTGCTGAACCCTGGAAACCAGCATGAAAGAGAAAGCAATGGGTATACTGGTTTGCCTTCTTCCCAGTAAATGGCGAATAGCCTGGGAGAGGGGTGTTCGTTTACTCGTTTTAGCAGAGGATTATGCAGCCCAGGTTGGCTTTGAACTCAGGATCTTCCTGCTCCTACCTCCCAAGTGCTCGTATTATAGGGAGATGCTGCCATGCAAAGGTAGGATAGTTTCTTGATACAGAGACACCAGAGACCTCAACCAGAAAGTCTCTCAGGCCACAGTGACAAAAATTCTCCCAAACCCAAGCTGGCATGTTCTAGTCCCCTAGGGCTTGTCAGTGCTCCTGGTTTTTGTGTCCATTAGGGCAGGAAGACAGCTAGAAGGGACTGGACACCCTTTGTTCAAACCTTTTCCTCACTGGGACAGGGAGATGTTCAGCCACCGTGTCCTAGGCTTTCTGTCCCATCACTCACCTCTTGGTCCTCTCTCCTGACAAGCCCTCATACCTGAACAAGGGGACACATCCCATCCACAGGAGTGGCCGCCTGGCTGGTAGGATTCCTGAAGTACACCAGGCCCTGCTAGACGATGTAGCCTCTCAGTGTTCATCCTCAAAGGCCGTTGACTGGCTGAGATGCCCACCCCTTCTCACGGGGCTCCCATACCACTTCTTCCTAGGACCAATCATGAGCCGGCTCTTCTTCGGTCCAGATCTGCCAGCTTCTTCAGATGCCACCTTCTCCTGGGGACAGGGAAAGTGAGCAGCGTAGGAACACTCACCACCCTTCCTATATTCTCAGTGTTGTCTTAAGAGCTAGAATCGGGCTGGAGAGATGGCTCAGAAGTTAAGAGCACTGACTGTTCTTCCGGAGGTCCTGAGTTCAATTCCCAGCAACCACATGGTGGCTCATAACCATCTATGATGACATCTGGTGCCCTCTTCTGTATACTGTATAATCAATAAATAAATTTAAAAAAAGAGTTAGAATCATCCAACTTTAATAACTTACAGGAAAATGGTAACACACACACAATCATATGGAGGACACATGAAGTTTATAAAAAAGGGCTGTGTTTCTACAAGTTGTGAGGGATTCTTCACACTTTCACAGGCACAAAAATGAAGATTATGGTAACTGGGTTCCTAGGAGAGCAAGTGAGGAGACACCCACCGCCACCACCTACACACACACACACACACACACACACACACACACACACGCTCACAACATGCCACAGTAGGGAAAGGGAAGATATTTCTCATTCATCTTAAATGCATCCTGTGAATAACTATTTTTTTTCTTTTTAAAAACAGAGTTTCACTAGCTGTCCCGGAATTCACTGTATAGACCAGGCTGGCTTCAAACTCACAGAGGTATACCTGCCTCTGCCTCCCTAATCCTGGGATTAAAGCCATGAGCAACTTTCTATACACCTTCTTCAAATCCTTAAAAAAAAAAAAAAAAAGAGTGTGCATGTGCATTTACATCTCTCCTGTAGTAGCACCTACTTCCCTGGAGCCTAGAGAGGACACCTCATCTGCCTTCCCCTCCCTCCTGTGACACAGCACAGGAGGCCATGCTCCTCAGTTCTTGCAGGCAGATAGCTCCAGAACTTAGGCGAGGAGGTCACAGACCCTGCCTGCTTATCCACATGTACTGACCCCTGGTAGGTATGGAGGGTCTCAGAGTCACCGTTGCTCCTTCTTTTTTTTGAGGATCATCTCACACAATGGTCAGCTTGACATTGCAGCCCACCTATAGCCTTGCAGCCCTGTACATGGGTGAGCACAGCAGCTGTGGGCCAGCTCTAGGGTGGTCTGCCTTGTCTCTACCAAGTCCTGCTTGTTCAGCACCACAGGCACCAGCGGTCAGTCTGCTGGTTCAATGTAATCTCAACACCACCTTCCATCTGGCTGGGTGTGTAGGAGTGCCTCAGTGGTCTCAGCTTCTCTTGACCGCCCCCGAACACCACACACTAGGAAAGTGATTCCAAGAGACCCCACCCAGGGCACTCTGAATTCAGTCTCGAAGCTTGGATGAAAACATCCTGAAGGAACTGTTTGAAGTTGGAGCAGTGAAGGAAAAAGGTCTTTCCAGCCTAGTCCAGCCTGCTGATACAACATGCAGAACCTCGGATTAGCTCCTAGCCAGTTACACAGCCTCACCAACTCCCAAAAGCTCCTGAGACACACAGCACTCTCTGTGTTCTCATTTATGACCTCAAGAGGCAGCTAGCCAGAAGAGGTGGTGTAGTGCAGGACAGACAGACAGACAGACCTAAGAGTCCATCTATTTAGATTTCCATCCGTGGCCTACCGGCCTGCCACCTGGTGGCTGTGACAGTCCCTGCACCTGCCCATAGACTAGCCGAGGGCTCCTGCTTGGCTGCCATCTAGTTTCCCAAGCTTTGGCGGGCTCAGGAAAGGTGTTACGGAGCATTTTTGTGCGGGCTGGAAGCAGACTATGCTCACTGCCGCCCCTTCCCTTGCTCACCCAGCTTTCCAAGTTTCTTCTGTCCCCAGTACCTCAGCGCTCCCCTATCCACTCTTCCGTAGGCTCATAACATGTTACAATCCTCAAACACCGCACCCCCGTCACACACACAGACCCGGATAGCAATTTTTCTTTCTGATAAAAAGGTCTCTCCTGGCCTCCGTGGTCCGGGACACATTCCCATCCCGGATCCTGAAACTTGCTGCCCCTTCTGGCCCGCCCCCCACTCCCCTACATCACCCTTTGAGGAATGCCACTGTGCTGTGCGCTGCACAACCCTCCCGCACTTCCTCCCTGCTCCACACACGTCTGGTCCCCGGGCTTAGTGCCTCCCCGCCTCCTCCGCCTGCTGGGCAAGCTCTTGGCTGTTGTCGGGAAGCCTGGGGCCAGAGCCTGCTCCCACCTACACCCTGCGGGGAGTGGAGCGCGCCGGGGCCTGCCGGGGCGGCAGCGGGGGAGTCCGCATCCATGGAGCGAGCCTCAGCAGGTAGGGGCAGAGCCTTGCCTCCGCCTTCACTGTCTGGAGCGAACCTGCGTGACCCGCTCTGGCTTCCTGCGGTTCCTGCACGCGCGTGTCTGGCGGGCGGCAGCCAGGTATCCAGGCAGAACTGCCAGGAGCGCACAAAGTCTAAGTAAAACCTAAGTCGTATTTGCCCAAATAACCCGATGAAATGTGGATTGCTATTGTTCCCACTTCGCGGATTCGGAAATCCTGATGTAACACATTCTCACCCAGAGGCACCCCTCCCAACGCAGGGTTTTGCACGGAAACGAGTTCTTTGTGACCTTGGAGACTGTATGAGTCCAGTCTGTGGGTCTGCAGAAAGGAAAGACTAAGAGGTGAGAGATTCCAGACTGACTCCCCAAGCGATCTTCGAGGGCTCTTCGTCCCCTCCCTAAGAAAGAAGAGCCTGATAAGTCACTGAGTAAAGCGTGACTACCCTAACCCTAAGTTTCTAGGTCCAGGAAGCAGCACTGACTCCCTCCCTCCTGGGAATCCAGCTCTGCCTGTCAAGCCGCGGGGGTCACTGGAGACTTTCTGAGCACGTTTACTTAGGCTGCTTGAATTGGGGGGAGGGCCAGCTGTGGCCCCTGCACTCCTGCCCTAGCCCTGCTGGGCTAAGGAAGGGATTGGGAGGTGGTGAGCTCCCCCGAGGAGATGCACACAAACTTCTTCCCTTCTCCTAGGCCACCCTCCTCAGAGTCCCCGCTAGTCTATGCTAGAATGCCAGGTGGGGGTCACTAAACCTCACCAATCACTAGAGAAAACCATGGGGGCAGGTCCAGTCCGGCTATTACCTTGAACCCCTGGGCTTGAATGGCAGCTACTGTGCACCCTTTAACAAATAGTCTGTGTCTCTGCCTCTCTACCTGTGCAGAAAGTTTTATTTCCGTGTTGGGACAGTTCCTAGACCTGATGTGTCATAGCCACAGTTTCTGGGAGCGAACCTAAGCCCCACAGGAGCCACCTCACAGACACTTTTCCTAACCCCCTCAGCACCTGATCATGATGCTCTGAGAGCAATGGCGTCCAGCTGAGAGTATGGACAAACAGTCATTCATCCACAAAAGCCTTATCCTAATGTCCTAAACCATGACTATAGATGTCCAATTCCAAAAGCCCTAAGCAAGGTCAGTGTAGCACGATTAGTGAAACCTCCAGGACCGAAGTCCTCGACTCACCACACTCACCCAGTGGAGCAGCCATGAGGCTGGCCTGTCTCCACTGGCACATGGTCGAGCCCGGGAAAGCTAGCCTAAAACCTAAGTCAACACTGTGGCCACCAGGGGGCGCCCAGACCCAGAGACAAGGTTGGACACCATGTCCCTAGAGCCAAAGAGGGCACCGAGGCAATCTGCCATCCCAGCATCAAGACAACTCAGGGAGGTTGTATTGTGATCCCATTCTCCCACTGAGGACACATGCCAGAGAAAGAGACACCATTAGTCCTAACACTCAGGAGTGGAAGAATTTTCCAAGTCTACTCCGATCCTGCTGTTTTCTTCCAGCTTGCTCTGTGAGTTGGAAAATGTCAATTAACTCTCCTCTGACTGTTTCCTACCTATAAAGTGGTGGTGCTGGTGATGGGTGGTGGGTGCTGGTGCTGATGCTGGGTGGTAAGTGGTTGTAGGAAGCTACACTTCGGTTCTGGGACCAGGGGTCTACCTCACCCAGCTGTGGTTTCAAGACTGCTGTCTACAGGCGTGTTAGGGAGGGTTAGCAAGACTCAACTACTAGAAGATCCCTTCAGGTGCCTCTGGGGCCTGTAAGGAAGCTGCCTTCAAAATATTGTCTCCATGCTGGGAACAATTCATTGTAGGCTATGGAAAATTCTGAGTGGGTCTTAGTATTCCAGGATCCTATGCCCCATGCAATTGTAGAATGCCCACCCAACAGTACCCTCTCCCTACTGTAGCCCTGCCAACCTAGGAATACCTGTCACTTCAAGTTCTCCCTACAGTGCTGCCTGGCAGTGTGAATTCTCTTTAGCCCTCCTGCCTAATGCCATTCAGAGCAACCACAAGGGGCAAAGCCACCGCCTAGGCCTGGCAAAGGCAAAAACTGCCTGCCTCTCAGGCAGCTGGGGCTGAGGGCTGGTAGCACGGTCGTTCCCACGCTGGGTGATGCCAGCCTTGTCACTGCAGCTCCGCCCCACCCTTGCCTTGCTAGGCCCGGGGCACCTGGAATGTGGCTGAAGATTCTGTTCCCCGGGGCCACGGATTCCTGTCTCAGTGGGCGAGGGCGGAGGCCGGTTTTCCGCCCTTTGATCCTGGCCAACTCCAGCTAGGGGAGCCACGCCCCAACCCTGCCAGCCCGACCTAGAAGAAAGCTGAAGGCGGGGCTTGTCTCAGCTCCCCAGCCTCTCAAATTCTGGCTCCTGGAGCTGCGGGTTCTGGCTCTACCCAGGAGTTCTGTCACCAGCAGAGATCCCTTACTACGGAGTGTGCAGCCTGGTGCTGGGCTGGGTTGTAGCTAGACAGGTAGACCGAGATTCTTCAAGCCCGGTGTCCTGAGTAGTCCCTGTGAGCTAGGAGGTTTATTCTCTCCATTCGCCCCCAACAACCAATTCTGAGACCTGGAGTCCACTAGCAAGAAGAAGGGGTACTCTCCAAATCCAAAAAGGCCAGGGCACGGACTCAGGACCCAAGTGGATGGGGCTAGTTTCAGAGTCCACAGAAGTGATCCCCAGAGGTCATGGGAGTTTCTGGGATCAGCAGGCATTTGGAGAGTTCACTTGCCTTAGTTTTCCCATTTCCTGGATAGAATGATAATAATGAACATCCCTTTTCCACACTTAGAGGTGCTTGGAGTGGGCCTAGGATTTACTCCATCCTTCTGAGTGGCCCGACCCAGCTTTTCTGGCAGAGTCACAGAGCCATCCGTCATTACGTATTGAATGGCCGGGCCTAAGTGAGCCTTGCTTCTAATACCTGCCCGGTGAGTGTCCATCACTACTGGACGGTCATTACTGCCAATTTCTGCCTGACCACCGAGTGCCAGAGTCTTGCGATCTCCGTTCACAACAGAATGTCTTGTGGGAACCACAGGGTCCTTTGGTTTCCAGGGTGGGGGTAAGAAGGACACAGACAGAGAAGAAGGGAGCCTGGCAGGGTCCCTTAGGTGAGGGAAGTTTCCCAGGAACTGGAAAGACTGTGTGGCGGAACCCCTGAGTTGTCCAGGTCCCGCGTGGCCTCTGATTGCCTCGGGATAGAATGGAGTAGAGGGTTGGGACAGGGCCACAGGCAGATTCCAGCGCGGGGGTCAGACAAGCCCGCGCCTGCGCGCGGCCCATCGGGTCGGGCGCCCGGGTTGGGGGGCAGGGAGGAGAGGAGGGGAGCTTGATCGCGACACACCCCCAATCAGAGCGGGGAGGGCACAGAGAGGCAGGCGGGACACGGACAGCGTGGGGCGGGGAGGAGGGGTGCGGCGGAATGTGCCTTTGTGTGCTCGGTCCTTGAGCTTGTTCTGGCCGGCCCAGCCGACCGCGCTCCAGCGTCCGCCCCCGGCCCAGTGCATACCTGGCGAGGCTGGAGTGCTGTTGGGCGGGGTTCATGGGCTGTCTCAGGCCCGTGCTGCCCTGATGCAAGCTGGAGAGGTGGAAATGGTGGCTCAGAAAAGACGCCTCTGCCAAGAGTCCCTCCGATGGCTGTAACCCCAAATTCACACTCCAGTTCCTAACCAGCACAGACATGGCTGCCTATCATGATGCAATGGACTGGAGATCTTCAGGCCTAGGTGTCTAGATCCCCAAACGCTAGAGCTGAGGGGGGGGGGGGCAGCTACAGCTCTGGCCATAGAAAGCCACCAATTGTCCAACTAGGGTCACTGCTGAGTAGAGAGAATCTAGCTGAGGTTCTCTGCAGTTCTGGGGGAACAGGAAATGCAGGTAGCCCCTGTAGCCTAGGAACTCAGAAGTTCCCGCAGGGAGACACAGGGCCTTAGGAAGGCAGGCCACAGTAGCCAGTCTGGAAGTGCCTAGGAAGTTTGCTGATTGAAGAAGTATAATTTAAGATTGTGTGTTTCATTTCCATGTGATCAAAAACCTCTGTAGAACCTCCATCATTCACTTGATAAGTTGTGCACACCGTAGTGTGACCTGGGTAAACATACCTAGCCCCTGGGCTTCAGCGGGCCTGAGGGCTCAGCTCTAGAAGAACTGGTGACTATCCCCTCCTTCTCACGAGTTGACTGTTGCAAGACTCGTCTGCCTGCAAACGCAAGTGTAGCACTGGCTAGAACAAGACTCCTCAGAAGGACCCTTTAACAGGAAGTATGGGCGGCAACATGGGCATAGGAGGGCACAGAGGAGGGAGAGGCAGGAAGCACACATAGGGTGTGGTCTCTGGGTTGAGTTAAAAGCCTTGTATTCAAACAGAGAATAAAGAGGAATAAGGGTGGGCTCCGGGAAAGTGTGTGGAATCGTCAGGTAGAAAATAGGGTGCAGGGTGGGGCCTGGATTTCAGGAACTTCAGGAGGCAGCAGGGAGCCCTGAAGGTATCATAACAGAGGTACAAGATTGGATCTGAGGGTTGGAATGATCCCCTTGACCATTATGAAAGCCTGGTTAATAGTCTGTAAACTTCCTGTGTTCAGATGGTCTTTGTCTACAAGAACAATCCTTGACTACTGCATATTGGATGTTTCCATTCCCACCATGGTCTGCAGTGAGGCTCCCTGTTCATTGGACACCAAGCCACAGAAGCCACTCTCTACAACAAGAGTTGTTTGATTCCAAGCCAGTCTCATGAAGCCCAGACTAGCTTCAATCACTGTGATTTCAAGAATGACTGTGAACTCCTGACCATCTTGCCTCCATCTCCTGCATGCTGACATTATGGGCATGCAGCACTATTTCCAGCTCTAGAGTCTCTTGGAGGCCAGCTACTGATGCTGGAGTAAAGTGAACCTTCACACCGTGTGCACACACACACACAACCATCACAGATAACATCTTGGCTTGTTGACCGACTTTTTCAATAGTACTTTTATTTTTCTGTGCTTCTCTGTGAGTTTGCTTCTCCCACCATGTTTGTGGGAGTGGAAGCCTAGAATCTATCAGGAAGGGACTGGAACAGCTAAGACAGGGTCAGATGGCCAATGGACAAATGTTTAGGTGGCTGATGTGACGGGGAAGAGAGAGAAGACAGCTGTTGCCTGAGGTCTGGGAGAGATGCCTCAGATGGGCGGATTGGAAAGATGTAGGACTGAGGCACAGCTAGGGGAGAGTCTGAGGCCAACTGGAGAAAGGGTTAACGCTGTGAGCATTGCCAGCACAAGGTAGGGCCATAGC
>PVIH01027383.1:0-17047 GCA_004025045.1 Sigmodon hispidus | reverse complement strand
CACCCTGGTAACCAGCCATCTCTCCACCCTGGTAACCAGCCATCTCTCCACCCTGGTAACCAGACATCTCTCCACCCTGGTAACCAGCCATCTCACCACCCTGGTAACCAGCCATCTCTCCACCCTGGTAACCAGCCATCTCCACCCTGGTAACCAGCCATCTCTCCACCCTGGTAACTAGCCATCTCCCCACCCTGGTAACCAGCCATCTCTCCACCCTGGTAACCAGCAATCTCACCACCCTGGTAACCAGCCATCTCCACCCTGGTACCCTCTTCTTTCTCCTTTTTATTAAGTCCAAGGCTGGAACCTATTGAATTTCCACATTTTCGATGAGTTTCCCTGCCTCAGTTAACTTTAGTCCCTCACAGAAATGCCCAGAGCTTTATCTCCATGGTGATTCTAAACCCATCAAGTTGACAATCAAAGTTAGCCATCACCCTCCATACACACACACACACACACACACACTCTTAGTTAAACACCCCTGAGCTAGTACTAAAGAAGCTGTCCACATACCATAGGAATTTTTGTACCCATCTCCCCAACCAGTGTCTCTCTCTCTCTCTCTCTCTCTCTCTCTCTCTCTCTCTCTCTCTCTCTCTCTGTGATGCTGGGGATTGAACACAGAGCCTTGTGTTCATGCTAAAGCAGACACTCTACCACTGAGCTACATCCTCAGCTCTAAAAAAGAAAAGTCTTGAAGTGCCATATAGAGAACATTCCCTATGTGCCAGAGATTGTGCTGCTTGATGGATGATCTCGTTTAATTTTTCAACAATCCTGCTGTTATTGTGTTATTATTACATGGCCTCATTTTACATGTAAGCAAGGTGGCCTGGACATGCGAGGGCCGTGGTAAGAGGACAGAGCAGCCGGGACCCAGACTCGGTGTGCTGCTTTTCATTACTGCTTTTCCACATATTTATTTACTTTCTTTTAGATTAATTTATAGGATGATATTTCAGAGGACTTTTAGCTGCCTTTGATAACGCTGGCTTTCTTTTATAATTGGTTGGGTTTTGTGGTATGGGAAGATGTTATCTATGACCCACTAAGGCAGGGAATGTTATATCGTCCACTCAACAGCTCTGACTCCCAGATAAAATCTCTGAGTTAGGAGATAAGGACCTTGTGCAGGGGAAAGAAGTTCGTTATGGAGCCACAAAACCCCTTCCTGGTTGCTGAGCTGCCTAAGCGTCTCTTCACCAGCAGAGGGCAGACTTGTGGATCCAAAGAGCAGAAATAGGCAAAGAAAACTGCACTCGGAGGTTTAGTGTAGAGATGGGAAAGATCTGGAAGAAATGGACCCTTCTCTGCTACTTGTCCAGAGAGGGACCATTTGTAGGCTGTGGGAACAATGTACAGGGTCTGTATAAAATTCATATGGGGCTAGTACGATGGCTCAGTTGGTTAAGTGTTTACTATGCAAACATGAGGACGTGAGTGTGGGTCCTAGGCACCCACAGAAAAGTCAGGTGCCACAGCCTGTGCTTTTGATCTGACCATTGGGAAGCCAGAGACAGATCCTGGAGCTTGCTGGCCAGTTCAGTTAACATTCCAGGTTCAGTGAGAGACACGGTTTTAAAATACAAGGTAGAGAGTGGAGGAACAAACACATTTAGTGCTGACATCTGGCCTCAACATGCACACACACACACACACACACACACAGTCACACCACACACACAGACACACACTACACAGACTCATGCACAGACACACACACACCACACACACACACCACACACACAGTTACATCACACACACAGACACACATCACACAGACTCATGCACAGACACACACACCACACACACACAGACACACAGCACACAGACATATGCACACACACAGATATAAGGGTAGATTATTGAATCTACTTAAAAAATGTAGGCAGGAAGTATGTCAGGATGTACATTTGCCCTTGATTGGACCTGATAGGAAATATTTAAGTGGCTGTAAACCGTGACAAGGGCCATTTTTCTAGGGAACCAGAGATGGTCAGAGCCCATTCACCTGGCCAGTATTTAACTAAAGCTTGTTTCAAATTTTGTTTTGAATTGTGGTAGTTGATTTTCTGAGATTTCACGTGTCTTTTGTTGGTCCACAGAAACTTCATGTTGGTAAAAGTTTCAGTGCCCCAAGGGAACTCTTTCAGAAGTTCTGACAGCTGGTCATGTAGATATGAGACAGGCTCATTCTCATCATTAATCTCATTTATTGCAGGAAGACTGTGGTCTGACTTATTGTTGACCATATCTCTCTGTTTGCTTTGACATGCTCACTAGCTGCTGGCTCTAAAGGCTGCAGCAGCCCTGGCTGCTCAGTGATGTCATGAGGAGCATCTATACACTGCACACACGTATTTCCCAAAGTCTTTATTTTCAGTGGTGTCTTCTACTTGTTCGACTGCTAATGAGGTGAAGGTTTCTGGGGTTCATTTTGTACAGAGTTGAATATCTCTGCTATCTGAGAATTGTAAGATACATCACCTTCTGCAAAAGAATACATTCAATCTGTAGCATGGGCTCACTCACAGTGGTGCTGACCCTAGTGTTAGGCAGAGCTTCAGCGCCCAGGGGAGATTGTTTTTTTTATTTTCCTAGGCTGCTATCGGCTATGACTAGATCATTCTGTGCTGATGTGTGCTGTTTTTCCTTAGGCGTAGGCTGAGAAAGCTGAGCTGATACAAGAGTTTCTGCTTCTGCTCCCATAACATCAAAGGGCAAAGCAGCAGTTACTGTTATATTGTCTGCCTGCTGGGTTTGTAAGCTACAAACAATGCCTTCCTTAACAACTGGACCAGTCCCTAGACAGGTCCACCCCTCCTGCCAGATTTGTGCCACGGCCAGCCCACAGGGGTCTTCCAGATACATCAGCCTCTGCACCAGCTTTGAGGACACCCAATGGGCAAACACTGGCAGGTTGACTTCACCAACAGGCCCACTCATGAAAAGCTCTATTATCTCTTAACTCTTATTGACACCTTTATAGGATGGACGAAGACACTTCTCACCCACAGAGAAACAACAGATATGATGGCTCATATATTCCTGGATACGTTGTCCCCCAATTTGGCATGCCACCTCCAAGCTCCTGGGACATACGTGCCAGTACCACCTCTCCAGGCTCAGGGCATATCTGCTCTTGATTCTGGCTCATCCACTCTTGTCTTTTTTATACAACTAGGGCACATCTCCATTTCATTCTTCCCGGCAGACTTTGCTCTTCCCACAGCTAGCCCCATCCATAGGGCTGGTGGTAATAATCTACTTTTTTCTCCTAGCAACTTACCCTCTCCGCTTCCTCAAGAAATAGATACCTGAGATCTCCAGGGTGGCAGTTAACTGAATCTTCCTCATCCACACTTCCTGCTGAACATGAGCCCTTCCCATGTGCCCCTTGCCAGCAGGAAGTAGCCAGACTTGAACCAGTGCCCATATATACCCCAAAAGGTTGGGATGTTGGGAATCTCCAGCTAGGGCTCCATTTCTTACCTTCCCCATTCAGATGTCCAGCTGGGAACTAGGCACCACCCCTCCCATCCTACACTACAACCCCGCCCCCCAGCCGCCGCAACAGCTCCTTAAGACCTCCCCCTACAGGGTGTTTTATGGTCCAGCCTATAGAACTTCCTTGTGATATCTCCCCTGATTTCATTCCCTGAGTGTCACTCCGGGAATTGCATTGCATTGCTTGGATTAAACCTGGTTTTATTAATTTGGTTTGATTTGGATTACTATGTTGGTGGAGAGACTTAATATCAGGTTATTCTTGACCGGTGGGATTAGCACTGTAGATCTAACAGGGATGTCAACCTTCTACCTTAATTTGGGTTTCCTGGAATTTGCTTATAGTATTTAGATGATCAAGGTCTTATAGGGTTTGGGGCATTACAAGTATTATTACCTTGGAAGGTATATAGGCCCTGTAAATTACAGGGACAAAGGATATCTCTCCTAGGACAACCAAGATGCAGAGTGGTTTCTTCCATATTCTTCTAATTGGTAGGCTCTCAGGGGCTCCGTGCCACAACTGCAAAGTCACCATGTGCTCAGGGCACAGCGTGCTACACAAGGCCGCAGCATGCTGCTGGAGGCACGATGCTGAGTCCTGAAGGCGATGATGGATGTGCTAACAAGAGCTTGTCACCTCAGTCTTTATTTCACAGAGAAGAAAATTACCATCAGGACCCTCAGCCAAAATCCTGTCCATGCTGACAAGTTGATGCACTTGCGGAAGGCTTTGTGATCACCTGCCTTCCCACACAGAGCCCCAGGAAGGGCTACCAAAGTCTGGGCTTCTCCAAAATTATTCAGCTTCCTGCAGAAATGACTCTCTCCTGCTGCCTGCTCCTTCTGCCAGCCTCCAGAACTAGAAAGAGGCTTGGAAGAGCCACATCATCCATGACAAGCCTCTTCAACATCCTTTTTCTTCTCATGGTGGAGGCTGGAAGGGTGAATGCTTCCCTCCCTCTAGTCCTCCTCACTCCAAAGGCCAAAGGCATAAACCAGCTGCTAAGCCAACGGGCAGAGGTCATTTGAGGGGGCAGATCCAAGAATTCACAGATATATTTCTTCAAGGAAGACCAAAGGGAATCCTCACCCCAGGCAGGAACACCTCCAGAATTAGTCTACCTTGCCCCAGGTTCCAAGGTTGTGGTAAATAGCCAAACCAAACAAGGCCAAAGTTTCAATGTCTGGAATCACCATGGCAAAGCTCAGGCTCCCTTGCCACTGTGGGTCTTAGCATGGAAGAAACCGGTCTTGCCGTTCTTCTGAAATCAGCCAAAGCCAGAGGGTCACCAATGCATGCCTCAGGCTGCAAATCACTGAAGCCACCAAAGTCTTCTGGAAGTCATGCATTGGGAGGGATTGTGGCACTCTGAAGCTCTGTCACAGTCCTGACCCCCAGGACCTGAGAATGTGATTCAAATTTGGGAAAAAGTTTTTGCAGCTATCATTAAAAGAACTCAAAATTAAATTACCCTAGATTTAAGGTTAACATTAAATCTAATGATAAAGGTTCTTATAAGAAAAAGACCTAGGGTGAAGGCTATCTGGAAACAGGCAGAGATAATAGTAGCAGCAGCAGCAGCGTGTCCTGAAGCCAAGGAAGAAACAAGAAGTTTCATTTCTAGAACTTTCTAAGGAATCATGGCTCTGCTTGATACCCAGATTTGGCACCTCATCCTGAGTGTGACCTCTGCCTACTCATCCTTCCATGCAGAGGGTCCTTCTGTGATCAGAGAACAAGCTTTTCTTTTAAAATTTAAATCTTGAAAATAAGACAGAAAGGTACGGGCATGTCTCAGATCCTCAGAGTGAGCTGTACTGTTTTGTTGGCTGGTGTGGGTTGTTGTTGTTCTTCTTTGCTGGTTTTGTTTGTGTCAACCGGACACAGGATCACAAAGGAGAGGTCTTCATCAGACGCACCTGTAGGTTAACTTGTTGGGCATTTTCTATTTTCTTTCTTTCTTCCCCCCTTTCCCTCCATCCCTCCCTCTCTCCTTTTATTCCTTCCTTCCTTTCTTTTCTTCTTTCTCTTTTGGTTTTTCAAGACAGGGTTTATCCATGTAGCCTTGGATTAAAGGCTTGTGCCGACACTGCCAGGTTGAGACATTTTCTTAATTTCTTGTTTTTCCTTTTGTTTTTTCAGACAGAACTTCTCTCTGTAGCCCTGGCTGTCCTAGAACTCACTCTGAGACCAGGCTGGCCTCAAACTCAGAGATCAGTTGCCTCTACCTCCTAAGTGTGTGCTACCATGCCCAGCCTGATTTCTTGATTGACGTGAGAAAGTTCAGGCCACCCTGGGTGGTATCACCTACAGAATAATGGTCCTGGGTGCTATAAGAAAGTAGGCTGAGCAAGCTGTGAGGAGCAAGTCAGTATGCAGCCTTCCTTCATGGCTCCTGTCTGAGTTTCTGCCTAGTCTTGGCTCAGTAATGGATTGTGATCTGGATATATAAGCCAAATATACTTCCTAAGTAGCTTTGAACATAGTGTTTATCACAGCAATGGAAAGCTAAGGTATGAGCTCTGCGTGGGTCCTAGGTTTGTCCTTGGCTGTCTATAGACTCCCTTTGCCTAACATGAGCCCTGGTAGAGCTCCTGGGGTTCCCCTGTCTTTCCAGCTACCCAAAGCTCATTTGGAAGCTTCTATTACTACTCTTCCTTCCTTGCTTTGGCCAGTATCCTCTTCTTGTAGCATCATAACTGGTTTCCATGGATACAAAAGGCCTGGGTAAAATGGTGCTGATGTATGTGTAATAAAGTTCAGAATTAAATGAAAGACTATTGGTTTTGCCTGACATTGAGTCCCATTCATTGTGAGCACATCCTAGGGGATTTCAGGATGGGTATCTCTAGCTCCTTAGTCTCCAACCACATTCCAGTCTGCCTGGTTGATAAATCATAGAGCCTGCCCCTGACAGCCCAGATCTTCATCTCACTCATTCTCTAGGCTTTCTCTTAGTCTTGGCATACGTGTGGAAATGTCAACAGGTGAGGGAAGATTTGCTGTAAATAAGCAGATGGTTCCCACGGAGTATACACTATCACAGCCAAAGTTTTACCAATCTAGACGTGTCATTTATCTCATGCATCAGAAGAGGAAAGGGGACCCTGGGCTATTGTGCACACTCACAGCCGGAAGTAGACGTCTGCTTCTGTCAGTCATCTCTGGCTCAGGCTTCTGGTCATAACAGAGGCAGACTCTAGTCAGTCCTTGTCCTGGTTACCTTCCTGTTGCTGTGATACAAGACAGTGTAAGGAAGAAAATGTCTAAGTTGGCTACAATGTCAGAGGGATGAATAGATGATGGCAGAGCTGAGGCATGGTGGCTGGAGCAAAAAGCTGAGAGTCACATCTTCAAACATCAAAGCATAGATTGAAGAAGGGAAGACTTTTTAGCTCTTATATCCTGCCTGCATGAACATATTACTTCCCAAACAGCACCACTACCTAGGTACATGAGCCTATGGGGACATTTCTAGGAACTGAGTTGAGGCAGAGGAGCTCAGGTAGAGGTGGGTCACTATCTTAGTGTCCTGTTGCTATGAACAGACACTATGACCATAGAAAGGACAACATTTAATTGGGGCTGGCTTACAGTTTCTGAGGTTTAGTCTGTTAACATCATGGCAGGACATGGGGGTACATGGGCAGACATGCTGCTGGAGAAGTAGCTGAGAGTTCTATATCTAGATCTGAAGACAGCAGTCAGAGAGAGACACTCAGCCTGGCTTAGAGTCTGAAAACTCAAAACCCACCCCCACTGACACACTTCCTCCAACAAAGCCACACTCTTAATCCTTCTCGCGTAATGCCACTCCCTGACGACCAAGCGTTTAAATAGTGAGCCTATGGGGCTTGTTCTTTTTCAGACCACCACACTCAGCTCCTGGTCCCCATAGTCATCAAAGGTCTGCACTCTTTAGAAGAAATTCCACTTTGGGGCTGGCAAGGTGGCTCAGGGGTAGATGTACATAATCAACTGTCATGAAGACCTGAGTGTGGACTTCCCAGAATTCACATAAAAGCTGAAGTATTGGTGTGTCATTAATCCCTGTGCTTCTATGAGGAGATATGACAGGTGACAGTCTCCTGAAGTTCATGGGCCAGCTAGCTGTGGCAGGTACAGATATGGCAGGCGTGTGCCTGCCTGTATTCACACATAGGAATGTGCATGTGTTCATGCGCGCACACACACACACACACACACAGACACAGAGAGAGAGAGAGAGAGAGAGAGAGAGAGAGAGAGAGAGAGAGAGAGATTAAAAAAGAGAGATCCTCTTGGCAATTCTTATTTCAAAGAAAGTAAGATGGAAGGGTCATATTATATTGTTATCCCAACTGAAAATTTTTTCAGAGCCACAATTAATCATACCACCCCAACAGGCATAATGTGAATTCTCTCGGGAAGAGGGGAGCATTCAGTAGTATAGTGGAATTTAGGCATTATTGAGGGGGACTTAGAGGCATATCTTTGGGGTCTCAGTACCTTGAATGGGATGTAGCCAGCCTCCATTGAGAACCCCATTGCACTGCCTTTTGGTTGTTGTTTGTTCTTGTGTTCTCAGGGAGAGGTTTGGCAGTGTCACTACGTGCGGCAGTTTTACTCTCCAAAAATTGCCTTAAGGTTCAATTTCTATCAGTGAGTGTTTATAGAACCTCTTAATAAATAAATGAATAAAATCCTTTATATAATCAATCATCAGTAAATAATTCTGCAATATCTGGCACCCAATTTGGGTTTTTAGATCTGTGCAAAGCCAGGCCAGGGGCTGGGCAATAATTCTGCAGTACAGTAGCACTAACTTTAGGCCATCTTGTCTCCAGCTCTGCTACAGACTTCAGTGCTGAAAAACCCTAGGGCTGACACTCAGGTCCTAGAGCTGTATAGTGACAGCAGAGGAAATATGCTAAATGTTATAGAATTGTAAACTTAGATGGCTTGGAGGGGGTTCCTTGGTTCCTGCCCTCCCTCCTGTTCTCCTTGAAGTTTTCTAAACTTAGTTTTTAAAATACCAGGCATAGCAATATGCCTTTAATTTCAGCACCTGGGAGGCAGAGGCAAGTGGATCTGTGAGTTGAAGGCCAGCCTGGTTGATACAGCAAGTTTCAGGATACATAGTGAGACCTTGTCTCAAATAAATAAATAAATAAATAAATAAATGTTGTTGGGGCCTGAGAAGACAGCTGCCAGCAAAGTGTGAGGCTGAAGAATATGAGGACCTGAGATTTGATCCCAGCACCCATATAATAAGCTTTGTGGCTGCAACCTCATGATCCCAGTACTGAGGAAGTAACTACCCAGCTTAGCCACATCTAGAAGCTCCAGGTTTAGTGAGAGATCCTGTCTTAAAAAAGTAAGGTGGTGTTAGGGGTTGGAGAGATGGCTCAGCAGGGAACCTGGTTCAATTCCTAACATCTACATGGTGGCTCATAGTTATCTGTAATTCCAGTTCCAGGGGATCTGACATTGCCTTCTGACTTCTGAGGGCAACAAGCATGCATGTGGTACATATACATACAGTGTAGAAAAATTACCTATAAGCATTAAGAAAACCAAGGTGATGAGCAATGAAGATCCATGCTGACATCTGGCCTCTGCACACACATGCATACATATGAACAAATACACACCATACCCTATCCCAACACACAAAATACAGTTGAAAAAAATGTTTAGAATGGTTGTGTTAGTCATTTATGGGTCGCCATTCCTGCCATGCTAAGGGACCTGAAGTTATCGTCTTAAAGAAGGAGAGATTTTGTTGTGGCTCACACTTTATCTCCCGCAGCACTCATGTCACCACAGGAAGAAATCAGGGGACGCTAGAAGGTATTCTGAGAAAAATCATATTCACACAATTTTATAGCAGTATGTTAATGAAATTATTTTATTGTATAATTACTTGTGATTAATATTTTACTGTGCTAAATTAAATTTGTTTGTGTTCTGACAAATAAAGCTTGCCTGAAGATCAGAGGGCAGAGCTAGTGGCTAGTTAACCATAGAGGCTAGGCAGCGGTGGCACAGGCCTTTAATCCCAGCACTTGGGAGGAGGAAACAGGAAGTGATATGGTTAGGTGGAGAGAAGAGACAGCTCAGCCTTTCTTGGCTAAGGAGTTGGCTAGGTAGAGGGTGGCTGGGGCTTGCTCCTTTGTCTCTTGGATTTTTCAGCATTTATCTCTATATCTGACTCTGGATCTTTATTATTAAGACCAATTAGAGTTTGCACTTCATTGTGTGTGTGTGTGTGTGTGTGTGTGTGTGTGTGTGTTAGCCAGGGGGCAACTTACAGGAGTCAGTTTTCTCATTTCACCTTGTGGGTTCTCGGGTGCCTTTACTTAGCCGTTCCCTCAGCCCTAAGGCCCCCTCCCCTTTTTGAGACAGTTCTGTGTGTCCCAGTCTGGCCTTGGGCTTGCTTGGTTGTGTGTGTAGAATAACTGAACTTCTGATCCTCTAGTCTCACTTCCCAAGTGCAGGAATTACAAATTCATAGCACCACACCTAATATGTATGGTGCTGGGGACACAAAAGCAGGGCTTTGTACAAGCTTGGTAAATGCTCTGCCAAGCACGTTTCAGTCTCTGGTTTTCCCATCTCCTCATTCCCTCTTGAGATACGGTCTTGTGCCTAATGTACAGATTAAACTTTTAGAAACATTTGTTTTTTAGTTTTATAAGTATGACTGTGTGCCTGGGTGTATCTGCACCACATGTGGGTGGATCTCAGGATGTCAGGAGCTGGGTTACAGGCAGTTGTGAGCTGTCTATTATAGGCGCAACAACCTGATCCCAGATCCTCTGTAGCACTCTTTTTTTTTTTTTAACTTATTTATTTATTTATTTGCCTTGGTGTTTGCCTGGAACTGGAAGCTGCAACTACAGACAGTTGTTAGCTGCTATGTGGGTGCTGGGAATTGAACTCAGGTCCTCTGGAAGAGCAGTCAGTGCTCTTAACCACTGAGCCATCTCTCCAGCCCCGAGAACAGTAAGCACTCTTAACAAATGAGTCATCTCTCCAGGTTTAAAAATTAAATCTTACTATGGTGTGGATATACAGGAAGCATAGTATATGTAGATGGAAATACTCTGCAGTTTTAGGTATCCACCGCTGTGTCCTTCCCACCGTTACTCTGTTTCCCATCACCCTCTAGTCAGACCATGACTCCTGCTTTTCAGGCATACCAGGGATGTCTCTGCCTTTGTCCTGGAGGTTCCCACTCCTTACAGGGATCTTTTCAATGCTGTTTTGTGGATTGAAGCCCCACTTTCCCTAGATATGTCCCATCTGAGTCCTTTCTAGGTCACCAGCTGGACACGTCAACACTACCCCCTCCCAACACTTCACATCCTTCTCACTTGCTCTTTTTCTCATTCACACGTACTGTAGCTTATTATACTATATATTCAAGGCAGCTCTTTAAAGCATTTTCTTTGTTCTTTGTTTTATGCTTTTCCTACAGTTCCCAGACCAGTCCTGATACACACTTGGTACTTGGCAAAGCTCCTTGAGTTGATGCATGTGTACAGACACACGGAGAATAGAGCAGGGTCCATTGCTCTGATCACCTTGAACTTTCCTGGATGTTCAGTCTTCTTACAGTGTTTCTCAGCAACTCGGCCTACATTTCATATAGATTTCTTCTACGTGTGTGTGTGTGTGTGTGTGTGTGTGTGTGTGTGTGTGTGTGTGTGTGTGTGTGAGAGAGAGAGAGAGAGAGAGAGAGAGAGAGAGAGAGAGAGATATTTTTGCTCCCTAAGGGGACATCTGGAGACATTTGAGGATTCTCCGAGGGAACAACATAGCCTACTGGCCTACTGGCATGTAGTGGGGAGAGACCAGAGAACTAGAGATCCTTTTCCAGAGCCCTTATAATACACAGAACATTCATCATAAGAGATTATATAGACAGAATGTCAACTACATTAAGTTCTATAAATCTTTATATAGCCTGCTCATGTTTGGAGTTATCTAATCTCACTTAATAGAATATAAGTTTCTTGGGAGCAGACTGTTCTGGGCCAGCTTGGGTCTCCCCAAATTAATATCTTGAAGGAAGTCCTAACACCCAGTGCCTGAGAATGTTAGAAACTAGAACCTTTTAAGTAATTAAATTAAAATGAGGTCATTGGAGTGGGCCCTAGTCCACACTGCATAGTGTCCCTACAAAGTGGTGAACTTGGACACAGACGCACGCAGAGGGAAGAAGATGATGAGAGCTGCCGTGTGACAGGCAATCCAGCTGGAGACGGAGAGACACCGGCATCCGCCAGAGGCAGAAGACACAGAAAGAACTGTCCTGTAGAACCAGAGGGAGCCAATTCTGCCAACACCTAGCCTGAAGAACTGGAGAGAAGCGTACGATCCATTGCCTAAGCCACAGTTCTTAGGCTTCACCCCTCATGAGTGAGTTCTTTCCACCCAAGAAATCTTTTAAAAAGTTTATTTCTTTTTAAAAAAACTTTATTTATTTTTATTTATTTGCCTGGAACTGGAACCACAGACAGTTGTGAGCTGCCCTGTGGGTGCTCGGAATTGAACCCCAGTCTTGTGTAGACTACAGTGACAGATGACCATTTGAACGTGCACAGGCCATGTTAGACCTGAAAGACAGTGGTCTGAGTCACTCAGCACCACCCTTAAGCTCTCACATCCCTTCTAAGCCCTCTCCCACACAGTGTGCCTCAGCCTCGGAGGAGGTGATGTGAATGCCTAGGGGGGCTGAGCATTCAGGGGGCATCCGGGAAGTTATGTGACCCCAGGTATGTCAAATAGGCATATAATCAAACATTTATGAATATGAATCATGAATACATTTAATTTAAATCTATTTATTTAATGTGTATGAGTGTTTTGCCTTCATATGTGCCTATGAGCCACCTGTGTGCCCAGTGCCTGTGAAGTCCAAAGTAGGCATCGGAATCCCTGGAACTGAAGTTGTGAGCCAGTAGATGGGTGCTGGGAACCAAACCCAGGTCCTCTGCTGGAGCAGACATTCCTAACTGCTGAGCCAGCCACCTCTCCAGCCCTCAAGACATTTATTTGAAAATAATTTTTTGGTATACATATAATTTTGCCATTTATTAAAGACAAAAGCAGGTTTGTACACTAATGATATGGTTGAGCTTATTTATTTTTACATAAAGAAGTCTTGGCTGGCTATTTGATACCACAGGATATAGCACATCATCAGTGTTCTTCAGAGCCACTGATGCTTTGATTTTATAACTGTCAATGCTGAGAATGCTGCTTTGCATAAGTATATAGCAGGAAATAGCAACAATATGTTTGGAGTCACTTCAGAAATGGTTGAATACTCCATCCTAACCCCAAACCAAAAATCTGTACAATACTTCTTTTTTAAATGAAATTTAAGTGAACAACTCAGACAGTAACTTTAAAAATCAAACACTCTGACACAGTTTGATCCAAGGACACACTAATTTGGTATTTTTGTGCTGAGGAGCACAGTAGGAAATGTTGAAAACGTTGCTCTCTCTGCAATTAGACTATTCTGTTTGTATATGGGTAAAGAACTTCCTATGTGCAATAAAAACACTGCTGCCCAAGTATACAGGAGCACAGGGTGCGATCTGAGGGGTCTCAGGCAGCATCCTTTGGCTTTGGATGGATGGATGGATGGATGAACAGACAGACAGATGGACAGACGGACAGACAGATGAACAGACAGGCAGGCAGATGATGGTTGTGTGGCAGAATCAGGGCTACAGTGGAGTTTTGAGGTATGGCATGGGCAAACACTTTCAGAGATGCCCCAAATCCATGGTGTGTTTGAGTTAAAATTCATTTTTTGGCTACTGGCTGCTCAGAAAACCTTTGCTGTTTGCCAAGTTTGTTTTTTGTTTTTCTATACTCGCTGATAGGATGCCACATAGGATCATGGCACACAATTTAAGAAACTGGGGTTTGAACTTCCTTGTTTCTTGTTTGACTTTGTTATAACTGCCCAAGATAATGGATACAAAGGCACAGGCAATTGCTAAATCCAAACTTGACACTAATGGGCTTGACGTTTCGTGACAATTAGTTTCTTGTGAAAAATAAGATGCTTTATGAAAAGGGTGGTTAGGCCCCAGCTAGGAGGAGATTCCAGAATGTATTTTTGTAGTCTTTGACCTATCAAATCTTAAGCCTGCCTGGAATCAGCTAGAAATGCTCAGATAGTAAATGTTCAAAGCTGCCAATCGTAGGTTCCTTTAGCGGGAAGATGACCCCAATATAAAGTGGGTTTTGCTAATATTAACTTGGGTTCTGTTTCAAGTCAATGAAGGTTAAAAAAAACAACCCAGGAGATCCCATGAATCCCATTGAGACTCTCTTCACTGCCACATTATGGCAAAGTTTCTGGTGGCTAATGTCATGGCCATCACCCAGCACAGATGTAAGAAAGGCTTTAGGGAGCATCTGGCTTACTAAGGAGACACCATTCACCTGCAGTCACCTAGGGGTCTATGGCTCTAATGAAGGATGGTGCTTCTTAGCATGATTGTCCCTTTAAACAACTATAATGACAGTTTCAAAATAAACAAAGATTTGGGTTTAAGGGCTACTTATGTCCCAGGCCCAAGATTAATGTTGTCTGACAAGTTTTTGTGAAGATCCTATGTAGCCCAGCTAGCTGGCCTAGGTCTGCAGAGATAATGTCTTTTCACATATAAAAGATGCCATTGATTTCCTGTTAGGATTATCCTGACAATATGCAGTGTGTATCTGTGGAGCAGAGACAATCTTCTATCACAGCCTTTACAGGAAGAGAATGGTTATTGTATTCTTCCCCATAAAATATAATCTCTTTTCCTCTTCCAGAATCTTCTCACTCCCCCTGGGAATTTCCACTTGTAATCTGTGAAAGTGAATTGATTTTTTTTATTATTATTTTTGCATGTGCCAGACTTTTTATATTTGGCTCCTCTACATTTTCTCATTGTTCTCTGGAGTCTGGCATTTCTGGGTTGTTATTGGAGCTATTCTAAAAATAAATAAATAAATAAATAAATAAATAAATAAATAAATAAATAAATAAAATAACCCACAAAAAACCCCTCAGACCCATTGAGATACTTACAGTTACTTACATGATGGTGGATGTCAAGTTCTCTGACTTGACAAGGCTGGGGCGCCCCTGCTTTGCCCTTTTGTGAGATTCCCTGGGATTGAAGTGTACAAGTCAGGCTCTGGCTGCAGAGTGATGCTCCTGGCCAAGGTTCCTGGAGCCCTGTCAAGGCAATTCTCAGGATCACTTTAGATACAGAGCAAGTAGGCATGGATGTCACATGTCCATGATCTCAGCACTAAACAGGTGGAAGTTGTTCAGGAGTTCAAGACTATCTTGTCTACATATGAAAACCTGTCTCAAACAAAACAGCACAAGTGGACAAGGGCTGAGGAGATGGCTCAGTTGATAAAATGCTCGCCTCCTAACCAGGAGGACCTTGAGTGTAATGCCCAGAACTTACATAAAAAACTGGACATTGTTATACTGACTTCCAACACCCTGGGTTTCCCTGACCAGCCAGTGCAGCCTCACCCAGGCAGACCCAGGTCAGTGATAACTGTCTCAAAAAAATAGTATTTTTGGGAATGACACCCAAGGTTACCCTCTAGCCTCTACACAAACACATGTGTATGCTCTCACAAATACATATACACAATTTTTAAAAAGAGGAAAAGGGAGGGTGCTGGAGAGATGGCTCAGAGGTTAAGAGTCCTGGCTGCTCTTCCAGAGGACCGGGGTTCAATTCCCAGCAACCATAAGGTGGCCTACACCCACCTATAATGAGATCTGGTGCCCTCTTCTGGTGAACAGGTACACATGCAGGCAAAACACCATATACATAATAAATAAATAAAACTTAAAAAAATAAAAAGAGGAAGGGGTGGAGCTGGAGAGATGATTGAGCAGTAAAGAGCGCTCGCTGCTCTTCCAGAGGACCCAGCTTCAGTCCTCATTACCTATATTTGGTGGCTGACAACCACCTGCAATTCCCATAGACACATGGCAGGTATACAGACGAGATCTTAATAAAAAGGAAAAGTCCATCAAAAGCAAGAACAAAGAATAGCAAAGATACAAGGCAGAGTCCTGCATCAAAAGGTAAAACTGTATATATAACCATACATATTTCAATCTATTTATTGTACATATGTGAGCATGTACGAGCACATGTGGAGGTAGGAGAACATCACCGGGGAGTCAGCTCTCTCTGTCCACTGTGTGGGTCCTGGGGATGGTCATCAGGCCTGGTGGGAAAGGCCTTTACCCACTGAGCTCTGTCCACACCAGAGCCTGCATTTTTTTATATTTATTTTTATTTTTTATTTTTATGTGAATTGGTGTTTTGCCTGCATGTATAACTGTGTAAGGGTGTCAGATCTTGGAATTACAGACAGTTGTTAGCTGCCATGTGGATGCTGGGAATTGAACTCAAGTCCTCTGGAAGAACAGTCAGTGCTCTAACTGCTGAGCCATCTCTCCAGCCCCAGAGCCTACATTTTAATATCATGCTCAGGCTACAGCTGGAGAGCTTACACACAGCAAAGCAGTCCTGCCAGAGCACCCAGAAAGCTGCTTGCAACGGTGGCTAGCTGTGTAGCCTGCCTTTGGGGGGGTTCTACCTTCCTGTTATTGAGACAGCCCCTCATTTCTCCTCCCCACAATTCCCTTACCCCTGGTAGCCCCTGTCACACACACCTTCTGATTCTCATCATCTGCAGCACCCTACCAGCATGCAGAAATGTGGGCTCATCCCCAGCACATGAGACCTGGTCTCCAGGCTTTTCCACCTACTTCATTTCCACACTGCCTGGTGCCAGACAAATTAATCTTCTCCACTACCAGATTAAAGGCTGTGGGCTCAGCTATGGTAGGGGGCTTTCCCAGTAAGCGCAAATGCTTGGGTTTGGTCCTTAGCAATGAAAAAATATAGACTCATGAAAACAATCAAACAAAAAGCATGCAAATAAACAACAACAAAAATCCAACCAAATAAAAAAATAAAAAGCAAAAACCAAGGAAACTGCTATGGTTACCAGAGGATTTTCTTTGAAAAGCTATGTAATAGGGAGTTTCATATATAACAATGTATTTAACATGGAACATAACACATGTGATGATACAATGATATATAATAATATAAGCTGTATTATAGATGACTATATTGATAGCATGTCTGATACATAGTGATGTGTTATAGCATAAGTCTATACATATAAACATCAAAATTCATATGTTGATGGGACTAGAAGGATGGTTCAGCAGTTAGGAGCATGTGATACTCTTGCAGAGGACCTGGGTTTGGTTCTCAACACCCACACAGCAGCTCATAAACATGTAACTCCAGCTCCAAGGAAATCTATTTTCTGGCTTCTGTGAGGACTGGCACTCTGTGTAGATTCCCTGTAATTATGGTTACAGACAGTTGTGAGCCACCATGTGGATGCTGGAAGGTGAACCCAGGTCCTCTGGAAAAGCAGCATGTTCTTTGGAGTGAAGTTTTTTTTTTTTTTTTT